>APFE030114938.1:0-15316 GCA_000404065.3 Pinus taeda | reverse complement strand
ATGGAGAAGATAAATTTATGACTTATTAACCCCATTATGTGTTACTTTCCTTGTAGTTTAACTTTTTCCTCCCTTTTATTTCCCTAACGTTCCTTTTAATGCATTGTTAAGCTCTTGCACATCTTGGCATGCCTTACCACATGACACATCTTAGCATCTTTGACATGCCTTCACACTATGTCAGACATTTTAGCATTTCAAGTCACACCTTGGAACTGATGCCCTCACAATTATCCTTACATTTTTCAACCACTTGGGAACCTTACACTCCCTTCAACACCTTGGCACTCCCTAGTTGTCATGACCTCATAGATATCCTTACTTTTTTTGCAACTCGGGAATCTAACTACTCATTAGAAAAGCAATGTTACACCCAACCGAAAGTATCCCTCTCTCTAAAATTTCTTTTTCCACACCTTTTCATACCCATATTATTCTGTCCTATAAATCCTATTCTGAACCTCTCCTAAAACACTTGATCCTTGGGACATCTAGAATTCACTAACACTCCTTGGCACACACTCTTATTCATTTACTTCCAAGAATTGTGACCTAGTTCTTCCGTTGTGTTCCGTTTGCACTCCCTAACACTCCTGAACATGAATTCACATTTTACGTCATGCATTAGCATGCTCTTTCATTCCATGGCTTTCCATGACACTCCTTACCTATCCCACCCTCAAAACTAACCTTAGGTTTTCTGATAGTTGGGAACCTAATCAAGTCTTGCCTTGACTACAATAGCTTTGCCAATTCCTTGGAACTCGTGAACACTCCTTAGCATGCATTGGAACACCTTAGCTCTTGGCACATCTTGGTATGCTTCCCTGGCACTCTAACATGCCTTGGTATTGCATATAATACCTTGTTACTCCCTCCTTAAAAAAATTGGAACTTGTTGAAACTTCATCTCCATACATTTGAAACTAGTGTCCCCTGTGCTTCCCTAGAACTTGGCCTTAACACTCCCTACCATGTCTTTGTACCATACCTTGGCACCTGCAACATCTTGGCATGCCTTAGAATTTGGCTTGTATTGGCATGTTTAACATTCCTTCAAACTATGTAGCATGTCTTAGTACTTTGTGGAATTCCCTCGCGCACCTTGCCTATCCCTAGATTTCATGAACTCATTGATAGCCTTACTTTTTTAATGACTTGGGAACCCAAACAAGTCATAGGAAAAACAATTGTGTGCCCAACCCAAAGTCTCCTTTTGCCTAAAGTTGCTCTGACAAGCCCCTTATTGTAACTATAGGCTCCCCTCCTACAATTCATATTCTAAACTTATCCTAACATACTTTGTCCTTGAGACACCTGGAACTCGTTGACAATCCTTGGAACACACTTTTATTTGTCCACTTACATGCATTTTGACCTAGTTCTCCATTTTGATTCCTTGTCACTCCCTAAAACACCTCGACATGAATTGACAATTTCTGACATGTGTTAGCATGTATTTTCATTCCTTGGAATGCCCTAGCACTCCTTAGTTTCAATGCCCTAATAACTACCCTTAATGTTTTAGGGACTTGGGAACCTAACCAAGTCTTGCATCGACTAAAACAACATGACCAAGTTATAGTTACTACACCTAGACTATGCCTTGTTCACCTAAGAATTGAATATAACTCATCTTATTCCACTCATGTACAATTTCAACTTATCCCACTTAAGAATTTACAAGTGACCAATTCAAGGGTCATGTCTAACCGTGGCCATAAAACAATTGAGCAACATAGTTTACATCTTGACATGCCATAACACTTGGCACATCTAACAATCCCTTGGTACTATGTTGCATGTGTTACCACTGCCTGCATTCCTTTGCATGCTTTGGCACTTTCTAGCACACCCTACCACTCCCTAACATGACCTGACACTCTAGCATGGCTTGGAACTTCCTAGCATATATCCTTGTCACTCCCTCCTTAACACACCTGAAACTCACTAATACTCCCTATCACACCCTCTCGTTCAACCTTTGCTTCTATTCAGTTTGAAATAGTTCTCTCTTGTGTTTCCATGGCACTCCCTGACACTCCCTGGCACACATTACACACCCTGATACCTGGGAAATCTTGGCATGTCACCTTGGCACTCTAGGATTACCTGGAACTACCTAGCATACCTTGTCACTCCCTCTTTAACACAACTACAATTCATGGACACTCCATATCACACACTCGAATTCATTCATTTCCATGCATTTGAAACTAGTGCTCCCTTGTTCTTCTGCAACACTGCCTAAAACTCCCTAACGTGCATTGGCACACCCTATCACCTAGCACATCTTGGCATGTTTCCATAGAATCTAGCATACCTTACCACTTCATAGAATATGTTGTCACTCCCTCCTTAGAACACCTAGAACTCACTGACACTTCTCGTCACAAAATATTATTCATTCATTTCCATACATTATTTTGACCTAGTGCTCCCTTGTGTTTCCATGGCACTTTGTAACACTTCCTAGCACGCGTTGACAAACCTTAGAACCTAGCACATCTTGGCACATGCTTCCTGACACCATAGCATTCCCTAACACTACCTAACATAGCATGTCACTCCCTCCTTAACACACCTGAAACTCACTAAAAATCCCTGTCACATATTCTTATTCATCCATTTCCATGCTTTTTGGCTTAGTGCTCCCTTATGTTTCCCTCGCACTCACTAACACTCCTTAGCACACATTGCACACCTTGTCATTTGGTACATCTCGACATGGTTCCCAATAACTCTAAAATGCATTGGCACTGCCTATCATACCTTATCACTCCCTCCTTAGGATACTTAGAACTTGGTAACACTCCCTATTACACACACTTGTTCATTCATTTCCAAGCAATTAAATCTAGTGCTCTGTTGTGTTTCTTGGAACTCCCTAACACTCCTTAAAATGAATTGGCACCACACCCTAGGAACTAGCACATCTTGGAATGCCTTATCACTTGGCATGTATTAGCTTGCCTAACATGTGTTGGAACTATCTAGCATATGTTAGAAATTCTTGGCAATTCTTGGCTATAGCATTGATGAATCAATTCTCATAATAGTGCATGTAATTGAGGAAGAGATAATTGAGGAGGAGAAGATTGTGTGGATAGTATAATTTTAGAGTATCCTTCAATGTCTATAGGTATAATTTTTTTTTTATTTTGCAATTCTAGATAATAATTTTTTATCCAATAGAATTAAGTGAAAGGATAGTTTTAACATGATATTTTGATTCTATTTCTTCAATATATTCAAAGATATTCTCTTTTTTTCTGCATTATCTACTATTGACAAGTCTTTTTATTTGAAATTGAGTATATATATATATTCATATTCGACCATGTGTTTCAATGATTAAAATTTCATCTAGAGCTATTTTCATCTCTCCCTTATTCCAACATAATGGAAATTTCATATAATGTTTTCATTTATATTTTGTATTTGGTTCATCAAATCTTTTGAGATATCCCATGGAGCCTTGAATGCTAATATTATTGACTTCCTTTTTTTGTGTTATTGTTGGCATAGACAAAGGTCTTATCCTATTTAATTTTCTAACTCCATTAATTCATTTTCAATAGTAAGGGCCATCATTATACATCCATAATTCCAATATTTTTTTGGGCTTATGTGGAAGAAGGAACATTTCTAGTAATAAGATTGCTACTAAATGCATTGTTATAAAGGAAAGGACTAATATGTGACACCTCATTTTCAAATAATAGTTCAAAGTATTAGGATAAACGTATTTTATTTGAATAACATTCTCTGCAATGTGAGATGTTTATTAACCCTATTAGATATTAGTTCTCTAATAAATGAACAACAATTTTCTTAGACCAATTCCCATGTTTCTATTGGGTTGTGTTACATTATTTCCACGTAGTTTACAAGGGGTTTGAAGGGCACCCATAACCCCACATTATGTTAGGTTGGGCGGACACACCTATGGTTTTGTGCACGATTTTCGCACATGTTTTTTGGACACAATAGTTTTTGGTCCATGGTACTGGACGCAATGGTTTTTGGTCCATGGTATTGGATGTTATGGTTTTCGGTCCATGGTATTGGATGCTTTGGCATGTATAAATATGTATTGTAACGTTCAAAGGAACATAATGAAAAATCAAGCTAGTAGTCCCAGTTTTGGGATCCAGGGAAAAATATTTGTGTATATGTGTTTTGTGTGTTCTACTCTCGTATTATTTATTTTCTGTGTTTTATAATTCATATGCAGGTAATTTCTGTATGATCTTAAAACCTACAATTTCTTTTTGTGATATTAAAATAAAATTGATGAAAAGGATTGTTCCCTTATTTTTTTCTGTTTTGCAATATGTGCATATTAAGATAACACTAATCAAACGGGTCATTCCCTTATTTATTCTCTATGTTGCATTACGTGCTATATATATTCATGAGGGTTACATAAAATATCATGAATATTCTCTCATTTTTTGTGAAGAATAAAATCTAAGATGTATTTTTTAAAAGCTTAAATTGACCACACAGTTTCAAAAAAGAGGGGACCTTTTATAGGAGTTCAAATTACGTTTCGGCTGTGCAAGATTAAGGATAATTGTAAGAGGTTCCTTAATATAAACATGTCTAGAGTAACCCTGAATATGGACATATGTGGTATAAAATGAAGATAGTGTAAAAGAGACTATCCATGTGAATTTATGTCATGATTGGAATTATATTTTTATACTTAAAAGTGAAATTAAGAAGCATTACATTGATTTAGTGTGAAATATATTCATATACCTTGTAAGTAGTGTTTAAGAAGCATTTTCAAAATTTTATTATATGGCACTGTTATATTTTTCCAAAACATATCACGACGGAGAATACTAACCCCTATTTGTTTAACCCACACATTCCCCTAAATGCTATAATGCTCAAATTCACCATTTCCTTAATGTTTTTACATTAACCTTACTTATGCCAATGAATGTAATCTTATAAATAATTAATATTTTTAATATTTATTTACAACCATGCTACTAAATTTCAAAAAGATTTTGTTTTGTTACAAACAAAAATCTAGGGAAGTGAAAAATGACCATGCTTATGTTTGTAGTATTTCTTTTAGTATTCTTGCTTCAAGAAGAAACTATATTTAATTCTATATATTCAACCTTTTCCAATTTTTCATTTCTCTAGATTTCTTCCCTACAATTAGTCTTCATTAGTTACATATTTGGATATCACATGATTTGTTTTAATTACATCGCTCAATACTATATAATCCTATAAAAAAATATATTTTATTAAGCTGTGAATAATAAATGAATCTATTACACTATATTTTACATTATTAATGAGTTATAAAATATTGGGCATGGATATTTTATTTATATCATTTAATACATACACACCTCATTTAAGTTAAAAGTTGAACTATGTTTGTGACTTGCAAACTTACCTTCTCTGTTCAACTCTTTTTACGCTTAGGGTGAGGAGTTTATAGCCATTATTGATTTCTGCTAGTTACTATATATCTCCCATTAATAATAGTATGATATCCATCATAGCCAAGATTTAATACATGTATATTCACGGAAAAAAACTTTCAGTATTAATCTTCAAATAACATTCATTAGGTATGCATAAATTGTGTATGTGTATATGTCATTTTCCCCTTTCTTTCAAATATTTGAGCATCTTAACATATTTTCTCGACATATATTTTCTTGATAATGTTATGATGGAGAAGGGCTTAAGAACTTCTAACTCTACTTTATAAATATTTTTTAATTCATAGAATTTTATATAAGGACTTTCATATTTATATATTGAACTATTTCATTATTTCCTTTGCAATAATGACATGCTTGGACAATTCCTTAATCATGTTTTTAATTCCATCGATATATATGGTTTGCAAAAGTGAAAATTCAACATTTTCTAAATATGCATTGATATAGGTTGTTTTAATCTAATGACTCTTCATTAATTACATATTCTATTATTTGGATATCATAACATCAATTTAAATAGTGTGGTTTCAACTTGCATGATACCATAAAAGCTTATATTTCATCAAGCCATAAACTATAATTTAAGCACGTTCACTCTATTTCACATTTTTTATGATTTGGTAAAGTTTAGACATGCATATTTTATATATCTCTTTTAATACATATATAATGACTTTATGCTAAGAATTACAACATATTTTTAATCTCCATTAATTCTAAATCGTATATGGGCTGCATAATAAATTGTATGAATTGTTTCCTATCTCTATTCAATATCCCATATTATCCTTTCTAACTTATGTTTAAGAAAATTATAACTAAATTAGGAAACTTCTAGTATTCTCTTCACTAGTTTTGGCACTAGGCTTCACCATGTCCTCATAAAAGGTGTATATATATCTATAACTTTTTTCTCTTTCAATAGTTTCAACATCTAGTTAAAACATGATAGTTAAAACATGATATAAAGAACTCACCTTTATCTCTTGTTCCAAATATTTCTTGCTTCAAAGGATTTTGGTTTAGAATTTCGAGGTTCAAAGTTGATGTATTTACATAGTCCCGTAATCATTTTCTAATTTTATCAATACACATCATAATGAAATGACAATGAATTTATCTCCATTCCGTACTCTTATGATGTTTGATGGATGATTTTCATTTTTTATTAATCTATTTCTCTCTTTCTAATGACAATGATCAAAACTATGCTTGTTACATTCATGGTGAACTTAGCACATTTGTTGAAATACTCACAAAAATAACTCTTAAGTCCCACAATATGGTGTTCATTTTAATATGGGGAACCAAAATGATATACATTAGAAAACAAATCTAATATAAATAATAGTAATAAGAGTATGTGTTTGGGAAAATATCTTTCTAATATTTTTGGCATACATTTTTTTATATCAATTGATGTTATGATAAGGGTGAAACCTTCATGTTAACATCAATCTAAAATCACAATAATTTTCTTGTCCTTTCTCATGCAACATTAATGGTTACTTCAAATATAGCTTCCAACCCAGTTGGTGATGGTACATGTTGATATATGATAATAACTTATTTACCACATACTATTATTTACCTAAATCTAGAGATGTTCCAATAATTTTTGGTTCGACACACAAGGTATTTGAACAACGAGGTATGCTCAATTATATCTAAATTTTGTTTGTAATAAAATCATTGCTTGGACTATCTACTCAATAAGGAAATAAATTCACATTCGAAGAATATTTATGAAAGATGTCTTTGAAATAGCTCAATGTCACATAGTTTTAGGATTAATCATTTCATCTCATATTTCATAGCCTTTATGGTCTACAAATACTTCGGTGATATTTTGAATACATTCTCAATTACATCTGTATCCCTATATTTCATTTTGTTCTTATTCAATGTAGTAAACATATGGTTTTAGTTGGAATAATATATTAGTGACAAGCCTATATAGAAACTTGAACCTTACTATTAACACTCTCATTAAATTTGAAATTTATTGATATATATTTTTGGCACTATAAAAAATTCACTAAAATTTATTAAAAGATAAACTAAACAATAAATGTATAATTACTAACATAAGTACTCCAATTAATCTATTATGATACACGTAAAATTATCATTAATATAGTTTTGAGAATTACAATTATTATTCTAAAAGCATGGATATAAAATAATTATTATTAAAATAACTTCTCCTTGACTAAGATCTCATCTTCCAAGGGTGTAAGGAAACAGAAATGAGGTAAAGAAATAGAAAGAAGGTTAATGACCCAAGACCATGAGGCATATGTCACCTTGTAGACCACTAACGGGTCACTCTAGGAGTAGTTTTCCTTAAACAATAGTAATGAGTTAGACTACATTCATGGCTAGCAACCAAAAACGATTATTGTCACTAACAATGATAGTTTTCTTTATTATTATACAAATTTATATCTTTATTGATTACTAGTTATTTTTATATTACATTGGATATAATTGTTAGTTGCTTTAATATAATTATTATTTTTACGCATAGTCTAATTTATAATGGAAATGGATTTTTTCATGATAATTTTTTTGGTAAATTTTAATTTTAACCAAATTCGAGCAGAGGATTTTAAAAACTTGAGTTTAAGTTGCTTAATTTCTAGAATTTGAGTGCCCCAAGGTTTTCTAGTGGGTTGAATTCATTTACGCATTAAAAAATGTATTTTAGACAACAAAAAATCTGTCTTTCATGAAATTGTATTTTCATATTTCGAAAATGTATTGACCACAACAAAAAATCAGTCTTTCTTGAAATTGTATCATCAAATTTAAAAAATCTATTTTAGACAACAAAAAATCATAGTCTTTCTCCAAATTTTATCTCCAGATTCTGATGAAAAAAATATTTCATTTATAAATTAGACTACTCCTTATTTATATATTTAAATACTTTTTTAATTTATAGATTTTATTATATTTCTTCAAAATATTTCTATTCAATATTCCTACATTGCTTAGTGATTTTTATCACTAACTTTATATGGATAACTAGTTTAAATGTTAATGATATTTTAGGTTAGCACATTAAATACTTACCTCATTTTTCCGACTAGCTTTATATGGATAATTAGTTCAAATGTTAATGATATTTTAGGTTAGCACATTAAATACTTACCTCAATGTTTTCAACAAAATATTTGGTATTATATTTCCTAAAAATATTATGAAGGATTGAAAAAATGAGTTGACATTGGTTTGTAGTTAAAACAATTATTGATTAATATAAGGTTGAATGTTTCTACCTAGCAGTCATAATGATGCACACATTCATCCCAACAAATAGTTGAATTGTCATCCCAACAAATAGTAGTGTGCCATTTTGGTGTGCCTCGGTCCAATTAAAAATTAACACATAGATTTGAAATTACATCAACAAATCAATTAGTAGTCATGTGGAATTGGGAAGATGTATTAACCTCCAGTAGTTGGCTTTATTGCATAATCTCATCCCTAGCTGACTACTATTCTTAGACATTATTTATGAGATTTAAAGACACAAACATCTAAATCTCTTTATAAATAGCTTCAACAGTTTTGTCCCTTCAACCTTCAACCAGCTACCAAGGTTGCAAGTCTTAAATATTTTATCTAAACAATTCCATCCTTTATAGGAAATCTTCTGAATCTTTTACAATTTAACATAACCTACAATTTTGTCACTCGATCCATTCCTTTTGGGCTACAAAATATAAAGAGCCTATAACATCTATGGCTAGTGGGTTGCAACCTCATGGGAGAAATTCCTTAGATGTTGTTGCATCAGGTAATGATTCTAATTCTTACATACACTTCTATCATTTAATATATTCTAACAAAATATGTAGCACAATATGTTTACTCCAATTTTAGAGAGGGGCACTATAGAATAACCCTTTCCATTTTTACAATAGTAGGGATATCAATATATGTCTCCATTACCTCCTCATCATCCTGAGAATAACATAGCTTCTATTCTATCTTTCTTGGTTTATGCATTTTTGAATGAGGTAATTTGTATTTTTGGCTATTGTTGTGACTTGATATCTTCCACTACTCTAATTATATTTTTAAGTAAGATAAAAAAAACTTTCCACAATTGAATGTTGAGACATAGATTTAAAAAATTAATTCCAAGCAAATAACATAAAACAAATCCTCAACACAACTACTTTAGTGAATATGTTAGGTCTTTCTAGATAAACTACAAGTGCAGTTGGAACTTAACCATCCTACTTCCCAGGATATTCAGATTTCTACTTGGAAACATGACAAAGCTAATGATAATCACAATGTGTACCTTGTGAAAGACATCAGTTTTGGTATTTTTGTAGAATCCAATCAAAATTTCAATACATATAATTAAATTTAGAAAAACATATCTATACTTTGTTAATTTGAGTGCATCGAGGCATAAAATGGAAAAAATCATATTGTTTTATAAATATGAGATAAATAAAATTATTGTTGTGGAAGCATAATCATAATAGCTTAAATGGGCTTCACACAACAATATTAAGGCCTCAAGTGATCTACAAAATATAGTCCATTATAATATCATCTAATGGTAGAATTATGAGTACTCAACAATATCATTACCATAGATTGGCTCCCTTAAAATGGTCTTTTGGTCAATGTCAATAGTCAAGATATCATCTACATAATACTCAACATGATTCACCTTTACCTTCGCTATGCTAAGCCACTTTAAGTATATATAAGTTATATTTAGTGTGATAAATACTAAAATCTATGTGTGTTATGTGTTCTTAGGAGTTACAATCTCATTATCTTAGACTCTACTAGTGTGTATAGTTTTTAGAATTCATTGTATTAAAGATCATAGTGCACTATCGTTTACCTAATTTTATAGTTAGTATCTTAAGGATTACAAAGTCATAAGTGTCATTTTTTGTTAATGGTAGTAGTGGTTAGAGGTATCATTGTGGCATGGTTTGTAATTCTCTAAAAGTACTAGTGATCACAATAAATTAGGGTTTATATGGGTTGTGGGACACCTTCATGATGACTTTTGGTTAAGGAGACATATTGTATTACATATTATAGTTGTCATAGTGGTAAAAGGTTACATTAAAGAAAGGAAATAATTATTGGGAGTTAATATATGGTGCAATGAATAGGAATATCCAATAATAAATTTATTATAATTAGTGAATTCAAATATAGATATATTAATATATGTATTTTAAAATCAAAATATTATTGGAAAACTAAGTAGGTGTTTCCATATGATTGCCCTCATTGTTGTAATACCACAACTATTGGATTGTAGCTAAACAATCCCTGAAAGATTTAGTAACTAAGGTTTTCCAAAGGGTTAGGTAAATAATTTATCTATATAATGTATCATTCAAACTTTTCTAATCTAAAAGTATTTATAAAAATATGAATTAATAATTTCTTTTATTAATTAACAAAATTATTAATGCATATGACTTTTTTGTATTTATTAGAGAATAATATCATTAATGCATATAAATTCTAATAGAGATTTTTTCTATTAAAAAAACTATCTTTAAATGTTATTTTCGTAATTTTACTGTATAGCAAAAAAACACTAATTATAATTACACTTGTTGCTTATTCATTTTCATGATTAGAGAGGTCATTGAAATGTCGTGTAGATAAAGGACATCCATGGTTTGGGTCTTTTATATAGAGATTTAGCTTTTAAAATCACACTTTAACTTTGTGCATTTTTGTGCACTTTCATGAAATTAATTCATGTTTTTTTTAACTGTGTACTTTCATGAAGCCAATTTACCTTTCTTTATTTTAATGTTACCATTAAAGGTAATTATTTTTTTTTTAATAAATTTCACCAATATATTTCGATCGTTTTTAATTTTTTTGGTGAGAATCATTTTTGTTTTTTTTTTTAAACTTAACTGTTTTTTTAATTTTTGGAGCAAAGAATGCAATTGGGATTTTGCTTTCTAAATTTGGTTGTTGACATTTTGTCTTTCAAAAATTTAATTAGTATTTCTTAAATTCAAGAGTTGGATTTAGTTTAGAGCTAACAGAAATTCAAGAATGTAAATTTTTGTTTTCTAAATATAGTTGTTTTCTTTTTGCTTTTCTGAACTTTCAAAAATATAATTAATATTTCTTAAATTTAATCATTAGATGTGTTTAATACTTGTATTTAAGAGTTGATCGTTGTTATTTTTTTCATTTTCTAAACTTTCATGAATGTGATGCAATGGTGAAGATTAACAACACAATTTTCAAATTGGAATGTTCACAACTAATTTTAGAAAGCCTATATGGTAAATTTCTCATACCACAGTTCCAAAAATAGTCCCCAACAAAAACATTATGTAAACATCACATGAAAAACTCTATAAATATTAAATGGCTACCTAAAACCTTCTTTCAAAACCTTGTGGATGCAGTCTTACTCTTAGGAAAAAAGAAGATTTTTAAATTTGAAATATAGGCAATTTTTAAAACAAATGTGGCGATTGTCTCATTGGAAAAACTTGTCAGTTAAGCACTCATTGGAAAAGCTTGTGAGTTAAGAAAAACCAGTCACATACCACAATTTGATATGAACCTGAGGTGCCTTCCAAGTATTGTAACAGCGAGTTAAAACATTTATATCACACGTTCTGGGAATATGAGTAAAAAAGCCATGTTGGAATCATGGTAGAAACTTGGGAATTATTAAACCGTGGAAAAGAATTTAAACGCACATGCATAAGTAGTGGGTATTTGTGTGACAGGTAATGCGAGTAAGTAATGGGTATTTGTGTAAGTAGTGGGTATTTGTGTGACAGGTAATGCGAGTAGTGGGCGCTGGGAGTTCATCGAAACGTTCAAACAAATTCATGCCAAGTAGTTCATCGAATGTTGAAACGAATTTTTCCAAGTAGTGGGCGCTTATAATTTGTTATCATCTCTGACAAGAAAGCGGCATATTCCATTCCAACAATGCCCGATGAATAGAAAGGAATAATCTTTTAAATTTAACCTTCGAATTTTTACTTTGCTTTCTTTAAAATTTAAAGGTAAATTATTTTGGTTTGTATTGTTTTAATTTAACGAGTGGGTTTTTTTGAATTAATGTAATTTATATTATGTTTTTAATTCTAAATTTAACTTTTAATTCTAAATTTAACTTTTAATTTATATTATGTTTTTAAATTTAAGTTATTTTTTGCGTTAATTTAGGTAACCTCTTGCTTTTATGGGCTGTCTTCTTGAATTCGAGCTGTTCCCTCCATAGCCGTTTTCTCACAATCACAAATTTATGCATTGTTTTAAATTTAAGTGTCACATATATGTTGTATTTTCTAAATTTAGGTAATTTTTTTCTTTTACGGGCTGTCTTCTTGAATTCTAGACGTTGAATTCTAGACGTTCCCTTCATAGCCGTTTTTTAACAATCTCAATCTCCCCCAGCCAATATGTGATGATTTCGAAACTATGCTCATGCCCAATTGTTCTCGGATAGTGTTTTCATTGGGAGACCGTGAGACTAAATATATGAAGATCTTGTGTTCCATCTGTATCTTTGACGGGGGAGCGTCAGACTGAATATCTTTGAAGGTCGTTTGTTCGATCTGTATCTCTGTTGAGAGAGAGTCAGATTGAATATATGAAGATCATGTGTTAGATCCACGGTCAACGCCCCTGTCACTTCATAACTCTACTTCCAATGAGGCTTGAGGTAAGCAGCCATTTCTGTCAATTCAAATTATGTTAACATTCCATGACTCTTCTTCTTGGAACTTTGTTTATAATATTTTTCTGCAATTATGGATATTGTTTATTTTGTTTACACATTTGAAGCCAGGCCTCTGAAGATCGTCTGTTCGATCGTATCTTTGTCGTCTTTCTCTAGAAAGATTCAAACTGATCATGTGTTTGATCCATGCTCAACGGCCTTGTCACTTCATAAGTCTACTTCCAATCAGCCTTCAGGTAAGTAGCCATTTCTGTCAATTCAAATTAGCTTAATATTCCATGCCTCTTCTTCGATCTTCGTTTATAAGTTTTTTCTGCAACTATGGATATCGTTTATTTTGTTTGCATATTTGAAGCCACGACTATTCTTCGAGCCTTGCTTTAAAGTACGGTTTATAAAAACATTTTACAACTATGGATAGATTAAAATTAGCTTAATATTCCATGCCTCTTCTTCGATCTTCTTTTATAATTTTTTTTCTGCAACTATGGATATCGTTTATTTTGTTTGCATATTTGAATCCACGAATCTTCTTCGATCCTTGCTTTAAAGTATGGTTTATAAAAACATTTTACAACTATGGATAGCGTTTATCGACAATTTTCTTGCACAATGTAACTTGTTGTTTATAAATTTTTTGTACAGCTATGGATATCGTTTGAGGATATGTTGTTTATAAAAATTTTCAGATCTATGGATATCGCTTATGGATATGTTGTCTATAAAAATTTTCTATAGCTATGGATATTGATTTTGGATAATTTTGTTTGCACATTTGAATGATAAACATTGGTTTATAATTTTTTTTCCTCAATTATGAAAAGTACTTCTTGATACTTTTCACATAGGCATACTTTTCATGTTTCATTATACATTTATTCACAAATTGAAAAGTCTGAACACTTCGTCATCAAGATTCATCCTCAATTACTATATCGGCCCAATCCTCTGCACTGAACTTTGGTCTTATGGTTACCGAGATATCAATCATTGATACACCTAGGCCAAAATTATGAAGCAAAAATTTTAGAAATTCTTGCAATCATTCACCTCTTTCTTGGTTTGTTGAATGATGGACTGTAAATGTTCCTTGGGTGTATAAACTTTGATGCCTCATTTTTTTATCTATATTCTAATATGAAAATAGATTCAGCATAGATTTAGCATTTTTTTTTTTATTGGAATTGGAATTTGGCACTCAGATTATATATTTTTGAAATTTTTAATACAAAAATAAATTCAACATTCTCAATTACATTTTTAAATATAAAAATTGTTCTTAATATTTTCAAATATAGACATGTAGAAATATGTATATGTGGAAAGTAGTCAAAGCTATTTTTTTTTTTTTCCAAATAAAACATGAAAATGTTGTCCTCTTAAACTACACTCACATGGATTATTCATCAGTATTCACTTTTGTTGTTCACCACCCTTACAACTTTGATATTGAAAATCATAGGTGGCCAGACAATTTTAATCACCTTTTTCATAACTTTGTTAGTGAAATTGTGAAAATAGTATTCGACTTAAACTAGAGAACTAAATTAAATTTTACTAGTTAAATCGTTGTGCTCATAATGCCTTATTTATATTGCAATTTTTTATACATATTACTTGTTATATTATCATGTATATATTGATATCTCAGTTTTCTAAATAAGTATTATAAATAAAAATAATGAAATGATATGCAATTTCATTTTGATTAAGCTTTTTGAGGAGGAAGAGGAGGAGGAGGAGGAGGAGGAGGTGGAGGCGGAGGTCGAGGAGGCAGAGGAGAGGAGGAGGAGGAGGCATAGGAGAGGAGGAGGAGGAGGGAGAGGAAAATGCAGAGGAGAGGAGGAGCAGGAGGCAAAGGAGGAGTATGAGGTGGAGGTGAAGGTAGAGTTGGAGGAGGAGGTGGAGGAGGCAGAGGAGGTAGAGGTGGAGGTAGGGGAGAAGGAGGTGGGTGAGGAGGAGGAGGAGATGGAAGCAGAGGAGGAGGAGCACAAGGAGGAGGAGGTGGTGGCGTGGAGGAGGAGCAACTGAAGGCAAAGGTGGCAGTGAGAGAGGAGGCAACGGAGGAGGTAGGGCAAGAGGAGTAGGAGGTGGAGGGGATGGG
>APFE030114930.1:113678-189775 GCA_000404065.3 Pinus taeda | reverse complement strand
AGAATCTATGTAAAGAAAATATGGTGACAGGTCTTCCAATGGTATCTTGCAGAGATGGTGTTTGTTCTAGATGTGTACTTGGAAAACATCATCGGGACAGTTTTGAAAAACATGCCTCTTGGCACGCCTCAACCCCTTTACAACTTGTGCATAGTGATTTATGTGGTCCACTTCCAGTTGTTTCCTTCTCTGGTTACAAGTATTTCTTAACCTTCATTGATGATTTCTCCAGACGCACTTGGGTATACTTCTTAAAACTCAAGAGTGAAGTATTTAAAAAATTATTGGCCTTTAAGGCCTTTGTTGAAAAACAATCTAGACATCAAATTATTAAGCTAAGATCTGATAATGGCGGAGAATATGTTAAAAATGACTTCATCAACTTTTTCACTGAGAATGTAATTCAAATGCAACATACTGTTCCATATACTCCACAACAAAATGGTGTAGCTGAAAGGAAGAATCGCACCTTAAAGGAAATGGCTAATTGTATGCTTCAATCTAAAGGACTTAGTCTTAATTATTGGGCAGAAGTAATTAATTGTGCAAATTACATAATAAATCGCAATCCTACTAAGGTTTTAAAGAATATCACTCCTGAAGAAACATGGATCTCAATTAAACAAGATGTAAGTCACTTTTTTGTTTTTGGAAGTGAAGCATGGGCCCATATTCTAGATGAGAAACATAAAGCTTTAGAACCTAAGAGTGAAAAATGTATTTTTGTTGGATATTCTGAAGATGTCAAAGGATATAGACATATTCCATTTAAGTAAAAAAATGTTATCATTAGAAGAGATGTAAATTTTGATGAAAATATATCGGCCTACGAGCCTAGTTCGGCGAATGTGCCACCTCTCTCTATCTCTTCTACTTTTGAACCTATTTTTTCTTCAGATGATGAAAGAGAGGATGACAATCCTCCCCCACCTTCTCAGGATCCTCCTTCAGCTCCTCCACTTCCCAAATGGGTCCGTGCTACTCGGGATGCAGCAGGTGATCTTGCCGGTGATCCTACAGATCAGCGACGTACATGTTCTCAGTTCTAAAGAGCCTCTTCTTTACTAGCTCAAGTCTCAGCAAATTATGATCCTGACACCTTTGTAGAAGCTTCAGGCTATCCAGATTGGGATGCAGCTATGAATGAAGAATATAGTTCATTATTGGCAAATGATACATGATATCTTGTTCCTCTACCAAAGGGACAAAAACTTGTTAGATGGAAATGGGTTTACAGAACCAAGTATGGACCAGATGGGAAAGTTGATAAACATAAAGCTCGTCTTGTTGATAAGGGTTTTTCACAATTTGAAGGCATTGACTATACTGAAACCTTCTCCCCTGTTGCCAAAATGAACTATGTCCGCCTTGTTCTTTCCCTTACTGCCTCTTTCAAATGGGAAGTCCATCAGATGGATGTTAAATCTGCCTTCTTGCATGGGGACTTGCATGAAGAAATCTATATGGAACAACCCATTGGCTGTATACAAACAGACTCCAGTCTTGTATGTCGGCTTAAGAAATCCCTTTATGGTCTCAAGCAAGCTCCTCGGGCTTGGTACGCCAAAAATGACGTAGCTAGGGCTACCAAAAACCTTTTCGCGTGAAACGAAAGGGGTTACTCACCGGAACAGATGCTCCTAACACAACAGAGCAGTCCTCTCAGCCCGAAAGCAGTCAGAAACAATAGATCTAGGAAACGGAAGTCGGATGCAATTCTACCGGCTTCAGATTTGGATCACCAACGTACGCAGCCCTCAAATAGCTTTGATACCATGTAGGAATTTATAGGGTAAGTTCCTCAGACCGAACACCAAAGGACACCGCTCACAAACAGATCACAGTTCAATACACTAGTATTTTTGACGTGGTTAAAACCCTCAAAGAGGGAAACAGTCCACAGCCTGAGCCAACGCAGCCACTTCAGGAAATTTATTAATAAAAGAATGAAAATTTACATAAGCTTCTCTCATGAACAATTAACCTACAAATGAACCTCCATGCTCTTTAAATAGAGATCATGGACCAATCAGGTGTTAAGCCGCGGATCAAGTGTCGATAATACCGAGGAGAGAATGAACCGTCGGATCACTACATATCGTGACCGTCAAATTGTAAGTTACAAAAGTACATAGTAAAGAAACACACTTTACCTAACTCTATACTAGACCAAGTTATATGTGTCGGAATATTCTAATAGATGCAAGGAATCCAAATATTGTGCCTATCACACCAATGATAAGAAAAAATTGAAAATAAATTACTTTGAAGATGGCATGGGCTCTTATAATCCAAAAGTCACAGGGATTGACTTTAGAACGAGCATCAATTGATATCGGGAATAAAGAGCAGCAAGGTCTTACCTTCACAACCATGTCAAGAGTGAAATCAATAGATGCTTTACACATTGCACCACCTTTTTCTTTTCAACATTATGGCAAGATGAAAGATAGTGCATATGTTACAATTAGGAAGAAAGAAGAAGAGTGATTGAAGTCCATATCGCTATGACATGCAACTAATAATATTGTGACCTTTTTTATAGTATGTTTTTTGAATTTCTTTTATTGTCCTCTTGGTTTAATTTTAATATAATAATCATTTTCATATATTTATGAGATTAATACATTCATCATAATCATAGTAATATTTGAGAAATTTGTTTACATCGTTTTTCATGTTTTTCAATTTAATTATTTTTTTTTAAGTGGCTATTGGTCTTTTCTTTACAACAACCCATTCAAACATAAATAGTGAGTTATATGAACCAATCATTAAAAATCAATTTTATAAATCTTCATATTGATATTAATATTGTGGAATCATATTACATCATGAAATGCAAAAATGGAGGTTCTAAATATTGGCCATCATTGTGGCCAAAATTCATTTTTTGAATATTGGCCATCATCGTGGCCAATATTCATTTTTTGAATACTGGCCACGGTTTTATTCTATTTTCATGATTTTTCCATTATATTGTGAAATGAGGTTTATATTTGTAGAATTTTTTATATCTTTTGGTTCATGCAACATTAGATTATTTTATAGCATGAGGTTTATAAGATTAAATTTTTTAACATAAACAGAAATGGGGTGTTATGTTTTATCTATATATATCTATATATGTGTCTGCTTATTCTTTTTATGCATTTTTGTATTATTTTTTCTTTTATTTTTTTGTCTTTCAAATGCAGATATGGAAAATAATGATGTCATCCATTATTCCAGAACAGTGCACAATATTGCTAGAGAGATATGTTTTCTTTCGTATCTTCGGAACAAGTTTGATAGAAAACATGGGTTCCATCCTGCTTTTATTGATGAACAAATTTGTGTGCTAAATGAAACGAAAACACAAGTAAAATACGTGTTACATGTGCACTAGAGGGAGTCTGGGAGGAGAACAAGAAGGAATTGGTTGGAAAGCATTAAGGATCGTGATCATTATTTCGTTGATTTGAATTGGTGTTGCTTCTATCATTGGTCTGGTTGTGTTTTGGAAGAGGTTATTCCATAGATGACTTTTGATGGAGTGTTTCAGGGTCAATTTCGCAGTGGAATTATTTGATGTAAAGAAAACAAAAAATATATGTCAAGACTCAATGTTCTTTCTGTGGTTGCAATGTTGGTGAAACTGAATTTTTTTATCATTGTTGTTGTTATGTAGAAAACTATATATCTCTTGTATTAAAATATCATATCATGGTGTTCTTCTTTAAATCCAAATTGTGCAATTTAGATGTGTTTTTTGCGTTTATGTTCATTTGCTCCAATGGCGGTGTTACTATTTTATTTTTTTCTCTTGCATTTGTAATTGTTTTGGTCTTTTGTGTGGGTCCCTTCACTTTGTTCATGTCTTTCATAAATGAAAATATTATTGACGTTTATAATATTATTGTTGGGCCTTCATGTTCTTGTTGTTTATATCAATATTCTTGATATTTATACTATTAATATATTCATGTATTGATATTAATGTATTTGTGCTTAAAATCTATTTATTATCTATAATGTAGTGATATAAATGTGTTGATGATTTATCATGTTTTAATGCTTTATAGTGTAATATTATTAATGTGTTCATATTAATTTTTTGTATTGATGTCATAATGGTTTACAATGTGGTTCTTATATTGATTGTGGTTTATGTTTATTATTATTGTTTTGTATTATAACATTATTTACGTTTATAATATTGATGTCATGGATTTAGGGTTTAGGGGTTGTAAAATATTTAATATGACATATATTCTCTCGTTTTCAAAACCAATCATTGTGACCATTGTAGAACATTTTGTTACAATGAAGATTGTCTTCAAATGTAAACCATAATCAACCATGGCAAATCATGGTCAACCATGGTCCAACGTCACATTGCAACAAAGATTGTCTCAATATGAAAATCAACGATGATTAAAGACGGGCATTGATATTTATTTTTGAATTTATAATAATTATCATGGGGTTTAAACAAATTGGGTTTATAAATTAATCCATTGGGGTTAAAATATCAATCCTTTCCATTTTTAATATTGATCCCTTGCATTTTTTGATCCCTTTGGTTTATAATTTTTTTCTCTTGGGTTTAAATATTAAACGATTGGGTTTATTTGTTCTTTGAGCTTATATATTAATAATTCCTTTCGTTTATCATTTTATCCCTTGGGTTTATTAACCCCTTGACTTTAAAATATGAATTGCTAGGGTTTATTAATGGTTTAGGTTTTTAATATTAGTGTGTTGGGTTTATTTATTCCTTGGGTTTAATGACTGCTTGGGTTTATTAATTATTTGTTTTTATAATATTAATGTCTTGGGTTTATAATATTAAAAATGCATGGGGTTTATTCATCCCTTGTATTTATAATATTAATAATCCCTTGGATTTATAACAATAATAATCCCTTCGGTTTATTAAACCCCAATATTAAGGGTTTAATCAGTTAGGTTTATAATGTTTATCCTTTTAGTTTATTTATTCTTTGGGTTTATAATACTAACAATCTCTATGGTTTATTGATCGCTTGGGTTTATATTATCAATAATCATGCGAGTTTATCAATCTTTTTTTTTAAATATTAATTCCTAGGCTTTATTAACCTCTTGTGTTTTTAATATCGATCCCTTATGCTTCTTCATCCCATAGTTTTTTAATATTTATCCCTAGGGTTCACTAATTCCTAGGGTTTATAGTATTAATATTTCCTTTGGTTTATTAATCCATTGAGTTTAAAATATTAATTCTTAGGGTTTATTAATCTCTTTGGTTTTTATATTATTTTGTTGGGTTTATTGATTCTTGGAGTTCATTAATCGTTTGGATTTATTAATCCTTTGTGTTTATAATATTATTTTGTTGGGTTTAATATTTCCTTGGGTTTATAATATTAAATGCTTAGGTTTATTTATTTTTTTTAAGTTTATAATATTAATAATTCCTTGTGTTTGTCATTTAATCCCTTGGGCTTATTAATCCCCATTATTAATGTTTAAGTAATAGTCCTAAGATTTAATATTAATCCCTTAGGTTTACAATGTTTATCCTTTTAGTTTATTAACCTATTGGGTTTATAATATTAACAATCCCTAGGGGTTATTGATCCCTTGGTTTATAATATTCATAGTCATGTGGTTTTATCAATCCTTTGGGTTTAAAATATTAATTCGTAGGCTTTATTAATTCCTTTTCTTTTTAATATTGATCCCCTACAATTTTTTATCCCTTGGGTTTCTAATATTTTTCCCTTGGGTTTATTAATTCCTTGGGTTTATAATATCAAATGCTTGGGTTTTTTCATTCTTCAAGTTTATAATATTAATAATTCCTTTTGTTTATCATTTAATCCCTTCGTTTTATTAACCCACTTAGCATAAAATATTAATTCCCAAGGTTTATTAATCATTTGGGTTTTTAATATTAGTTCGTTGGGTTCATTAATTCCTTGGGTATATTGATCCCTTGCATTTATTAATCATTTGTTTTTATAATATTATGTCTTGGGTTTATTGATCTTGTATTTATAATATTAATAATGCCTTGGTTTTATAAAACCCAATATTAAGGGATAAATATTTGTCCAACTATTTATGATTATGTCAATATCACAATAGATTAATCTACTATGGAAATCAACCATGGACAACCATGGTCAACAATGCTTATTTTAGGGTTTACAATAGTCATGTTAGAGTTTATATGCATTGGGTTTATAATTTTTATCCCTTAGGTTTATTATTCCCTTGGGCTTATAATATCAATCCCTTGGGTTTATTGATCTAAGGCTTCATATTCCTAGGGTTTAATATTATTCAGAAATGATCAACAATAAACAACCATGTTTGACCATGGTCAACTATGGTCCAACGTCTCATTGTGACAAGGATCGTATCAATATGAAAATCAACCATGTTCAACCATGTTTATTTCAATATTTTTAATATTTATTGAAGGGTTTTTATACCTTGGGTTTTATAATATTATTCCATTGGGTTTAATATTATTCCCTTGGGTTCAAAATCCCTTGGGGTTTTAGTATTAATCCCTTCGGTTTATTATTCTTTTGGTTTTATAATATCAATCCCTTGGGTTTATTATTTCCTTAGGTTTATAATATCAATCCTGATCAACCATTATTAATCATCGCCAACCATGATCAACGATGGTTGAATGTCGCATTGTGACAAGGATTGACTCACCATGGAAATAAACCTTGTTTATTATAGTGTTTTTAATATTTATATTAGGGTTTACCAATGTTGTTTTTACAATATTAGTCCCTTGGGTTTACTATTATTCCCTTCAGTTCATAATCCCTTGGGATTTTAGTATTAATCCCTTGGGTTTATGTTTCCCTTGGGTTCATAATATCAATCCCTTGGGTTTATTATTAACGTGGGTTTATAATATCAATCATGGTCAAACATAGACAACCATGGTCAATCATGGTCAATCATGCTCGGATCTCACATTATGAAAAAAATTGTCTCCATATAAAAATCATGGATAATCATAGATAATCATGACCAACCATGGTCAACCATAGTTGATGATGGTCAAACATGTTTTATAGAACCAAACATCATCAACCATGGTCAATCATGGTCAAGCATGTTTGAATGTTGCATTGTGACACAAATTGTCTTCATATGAAAATCAACCATGATCAACCATAGTCCAATGTCGCATTATGACAAATATTGTCTAGATATGAAAATTAACCATGGTCCAACATGGCATTGTGATAAGGATTGCCTCAATATAAAAATTAAACATGATCAACCATGGTCAACCGTCGCATTGTGACAAAGATTTTCTGGATATGAAAATTAACCATGGTCAACCATGGTCCAACATGGCATTGTGATGAGGATTGTCTCAGTATGAAAATCAACCATGGTCAATCATGCTTATTTTAGTGTTTATAATATTTATCTTAGGGTTTATACACGTTGGGTTTATAATATTAGTCCCTTGGGTTTAATCTTATTCCCTTGGGTTCATAATCCCTTGGGATTTTAGTATTAATCCGTTGGGTTTGTTATTCCCTTGTGTTTATAATATAAATCCATTAGGTTTATAAATATTAATAATAGTAAACCATGGTCATTCGTAGCCAACCACATTCAACCATGGTCAACCATGGTCCAACGTTGTGTTTTGACAAAAATTGTCTTCATATGAAAATCAATCGTGGTCAACCATGGTTAACCATGGTCCAATGTTGCATTATGACAAGGATTGTCTCTATATGGAAATCAACCCTTGGGGTTTTAGTATTAATCCATTGTTTTTGTTGTTCCTTTAGGTTTATAATATCAATTGCTTGGGTTTATTATTCCCCACTCAATTGGCATGGCTTATTATGATGTCAATCATGATCAACCATGCTCCAACATTGAATCATGATAAGGATTGTCTCAATATGAAAATCAATGATGGTCAATCATATTTATTTTAGTGTTTATATTATTTATCTTAGCATTTATATACACTGGGTTTATAATATTAGTCCCTTGGGTTTGATATTATTCCCTTGGATTCACAATCCCTTGGGGTTTTAGTATTAATCCCTTGGGTTTATAATATCAATCACCATATTCAACTATGCTCAAACAAGACTGGATATGGAAATCAACCATGGTCTAACTTTATGTTCTCACAAATATTGTCTCAACGTGAAAATCAATTGAGCTCAACCATGTTTACTTTAGTATTTTTAATATTTATCTCATAGTTTTTATACATTGAGTTTATAATATTAGTCCCTTCGATTTAATATTCCCTTAGGTTCGTAATCCCTTGGGATTTTAGTATTAATTCCTTGGATTTACTATTCCTTTGGGTTTATAATATCAATCCCATGGGTTTATTATTCCCTTAGGTTTATAATATCAATCATGGTTAACCATTGTCAACCATGGTCAATCATGGGGTTTTACTATTAATCCCTTGCATTTATTTTTCTCTTGGGTTGATAATATGGATCCCTTGGGTTTATTATTAACTTAGTTTTATAAGATCAATCATGGTCAACCATAACCAACCATAGTCAAACATGGTGGGATGTTGCATTGTGACAAAAATTGTCTCCATATAAAAATCATGGACAATCATGATCAACCATGGTCAGGGATGCTTGATCATGGTCAACCATGTTTTATAGAATCAAACATCGTCAACCATGGTCAATCTTGTGTTTTCAGTATTAATCCCAATGGTTTGTTATTCCTTTGGATCAAACATTGTGAATCATAGTCAACCATGGTCAACCATGCTCAAATTTCTCTTTGTGACAAAGATTGTCTCAATATGAAATTCCACCACGGTCAACCATGGTCCAACCTCGCATTGTGACAGAAATAATTATTATTATTAACATTATTAATTATTATTATGTAAAAAATGAATTAATTATTATTATTTTTATTTAACTAATTAATATTCATATTATTTTATTTACCAATATTTAATTTAAAAAATATTATTATTATTTAACAATAATTAAATATTTAAGTATTATTTATTCATTTTTTTAGAAAAATTTAATTATTATTATTATTATTTTAATTATAACTTTTAAAATACAAATATTTATATTGAAATTTTTTTAAAACAATAGTAATTTTTTAATTGATAGTAATAATTTATTACATCTTATAAAAATGAGTAATAAATTATATTATTATTATTTTATTAATTTAGTATCACTAATATTATTATGGATTAATATTATTATCATATATATATATTATATTATTATTATTATATAATATAATAATATTATATTATATTATTATAATAACAATAAGATAATTCTTATTATTTTTGCTATAATTATATATTAATAATAATATATTATTATATAATAATATAACAATAACTATATTATATAATATTAATAATAATCATAAATAGTTAGCTTTTAAAAAAATACATAACAATTATTATGTGGTTGATATATGTTATATCTATTTATTTCAACTACATTGTAAAATATAATAGTATATATGTTTTGTAAAAACCTATTCGAGTATATCTACTACATTGGTAAATGTGATTGTGCTAATTATATAATAAACTTATAAATTAATATTTGTAAATTGAATGCATATTTTCCTCTAGGCTCCATGAGAATAGAATCACTCACTCAAACCATGGACAATTATTCCTCAAAGGCCGCATCTCCTAATTGCGTTGTCCCCCTGGCTTGTTGGATCCTTGTCCTCCAAACAACTCATCCACGACCTCCTCCATCTCTCTGATTCGACCGTCCTCCTTCCCATTTTCCCATTCTTCCTCATCCAACATGTCTCCCATTCCTCTTCACCAATCCCTCAGAGTCATTTCTCATTCCTCCAATTTTTCCCTTTCTCATCTAATGTCCCCAATTAGTATAACAAACAATAATTATGATGCGAGTAAGATTCATAACTTAAATACTAATAATGGTTTCCATAATGAGATTAAACATTGTCAAATCTTAATTATTAAAACCATTTTTGATAAAGAGAATAATAATATTTTAACTAACAATACTAATAATGGAATTTTTTTTTTTTTTAATTAATGAATTACAAATAATTTGAATGAGAGTAATAATAAAAAAGTTTGTAATATTATAAGAAACTTGAAAATTTTAATTTTAATATAATAGAAGTATAATAATAATAATAATTATCATCATCATCAGAGCACTTTTAAGAAAGTTATTAATTTTTTAGTGTAACTCTGGTTCAAATTGTTTTTCACCTCTTAAATAAAGGGCTCAATTTTGTCTTTGCCCATAAAAGGATTCATGTTGATGACATTATTTGTAACATTGAATATGGAATTAGAGACCTTCATCACTATGTTAAAGAACTTATTAGGCCACACTGTGTTATTGTGCTTAGGAAGGCTAAGCCTCCTAAAAGAAACATTAACAAAAATGAGTTTCTTTCCCTTAAATCCCTAAGGGATAACTCTGACATTGTCATCCTAAAATATGATAAAGGTGGGGTTGTTGTTATTTGAGATAAATCTGACTATGTTAACGAAATGATGAACCATCTTTATTATAGTGGTATCTACAATAAGCTTAATATGAATTCTATTAAAAAAAATCCAAAGATATTGTGTTTGCCCTAAAATCTAATAATTCTTTTAATATCTTAGAAAAATATTACTGAAAGCAACCCTCTCACCCACAAAACTTATGGCCTTCCGAAGATTCATAAGGATGGGATCCCCTTGAGACTTATTGTTAACACAATAGGTGGGCCCACTTATCTTCTTGCTAAATTCTTGGCTCGGAAACCCAAACCTCTTTTTGGTCACACCGAGTCCTTCGTTAAAGAGTTGAAGGATATAAGGCTAAAACCTAGGGATCTGTTAGTAAGATTTAATGTTGTTTCCCTATATACTAATATCCCTATACAAGAAGCCATTGATGTCATTAATCAAATTACTGATGATGCATTAGGGGACTATTGAGGTCTAAAATGGGCCTCCTAATGAAATTATAAAATAATAGCGGAAATAATAAAATAATGCTTGATTACATCATCAAATTTTAGAAGGAAAAAGGAAAAAACTACTTTTTTAACTCATATTTTCAACTTATCTCCCTATGGATTTACTCAAATTTCAAGAGGAAACACTTGTTGGATATATAATTTGATTCTTCAACCAAGGAGTGCCCATGTTCCATACTTTCGATGAACCCTACTACACGCAGAATGAGAAATCATGAAAAACGTGATTGCAATCACATTTTTCATGTATTTCTCATTTTTCGTGTAGTAGGGTTCATCAAAAGTATGCAACATGGAAACTCCTTGGATGAGGAATTAAATTTTGCATCCAATGAGTACTCCCACTCAAAATTTGAGTAAAACCTTAGGGAGATAAGTTGAAAATAAGAGTTGAAAAAGTAGTTTTTATTATTTTATTATATTTTAATCTTTTTACTTTTTTACTTCAAAAATTGTGAATTATCCCCTATGGTTGACATCATCATCTTGAATCGTATTGTTTCTTATAAATTTTATTTTGGTTGTACATTTTTCTTAGGAGGCCCATTTTAGACCTCAAAATTCCACTAATGACACAGCAAAATTGGTTGGTCTATGCCTTACCTCTATTTTTTTCAACTTCAAGGGTGAGATCTATGAACAAACTTGTGGGGTTGCGATGGGTTCTCATATTTCCCCTATAGTTGCCAACTTATTCATGATAGATTTTGAGACCAAAGCTTTGGCTTCTGCTCAACTCCACCCTAAGCAATGGAAGAGGTTTGTTGACAATACTTGTGTTGTTTGGCCCCATGGTCGTAAAAATTTAAATTTGTTTCTCAACCATCTTAATTCTCAATCTGACTACATCAAATTCACGATGAGAATCGAAGTTGACATATGCCTTCATTTTCTTAATATTCTCCTCTCTAGAATGAATGATGGTTCTGTTTCTCACAAAGTTTATCGCAAGAAAACATACACGGAACAATATCTTCATGCCAGTTCTCATCATTTTTTGGCATAAACAATCGGGGTTCTGAACACTCTTGCCACCTGTGCTCTAAGAATATTTGATGATAGTCACTTAGAAGAGGAAAAATGTTATCTTCAACAATCGAGACTATAAAATGAATATTATTTTTTTAGCTCGGAAAAGTTGATCTATAAACTATTGGAAAAGAGAAAATACAACTACTCAACATATATTTTTAGTTAATTCTACATAGACGTGTAGAAAAATTATCTAAATTTTGTGAGGACCGTCAAAATTGTCCAATTTGTGAAATTTTCCTAGAAATGCAGCAATTAGAATTAATTCCCTTAACTGATTAAGTTATGAAATTTATTCTTTTACGAAAATATAATGAATTAATCAGACTACAAATTCTTCGCAATAAAAATGTTGCAGAAATAAACTAGAAACCAGGAAAATGCTAACACGCACAAAAAAAAAATTGACACAATTATATTTGGACAATTGTGCCCGAAAAAAACCAATGTAGGAAAATTGGTGCAACAAATGAGGGTTTTATTATTATATGCAACAGAAAATCTAAGCACAAAAATATGGATGCCCATCTGACAATCCTTTGGAAAATTTACTGGAAAAATAATTTAGAGAAATTTTCTCCCTTATGCAAATCCACTTCAAATTCTTGCAACAATGAATTCCTACAATCATGCATGAATTCTAGTAACTGCAAAATCTTGTGATCACGTGTGAATTCCTGTAATCACAAATTATTTTGATCATGCATGAATTCCTGTAGTGTGGCCTCTTCTTCATAAATATTCGACCTACTCTCTCCTACCAAACTAACACTACAGAGGTACTAGAAAATGCTTTGGATCTCTCTACTACTACTCCTATATTTCTTCTTCCCTTCTTTGGCTCGAACACTTCTTCTTGCATTGACATAGAAACTGGATAGCTCAATCTTCCGAAGGGACTCGCTCACCCTCACTTATGCATCCTTCTAGCTTGAACTTCTCTCGCTTGCTCAATCTCTACAACGCAGTAGCTCAATCTACCATGGAACTCACACACTGAGTATGTTATTCTCAATCCCCATTAACCTCCTCTTATAATATCATGTTGGCTCACCAATGACCATGATTAAGTCATCATCAATAGTTAAGATCATCTCTAGGTTGGTCTATGTGAGTTGCTATAGAATTCTCACCTTTATGAATTAATTGGTATTGATTAATCATTGTTATTAAGTTAGAGTTAGTAAAAAACAAATTAGTGATTAATTAACTTAATTGAGCCATCTGTAGGTGTTTTCTCCTAAAACAATTTCTAGGTTCTGGAGTTCTTTTCTTTCTTAGCCTCTCTGACGAAAGGCGAGACTAGAACACTTATCTAATTCTACAAAACTCATAACTCCCTCTTAGTGAGGAAGGTGTTCTATACTATCTCATAACATATATTTCCATATGCACTCCTAATGTCTAACAACTATGACGACCTTCCACTACGCAACTCTGATTCATCTGCCATAGTTATAGCTGAACCATACTGCATCCGTGTTATTTCAAACCCTACACTATACACTTGATACTGTTACCAACTTTGCATTGCACAACAAATGATCTCATGTTGTTTTTGCTGAAAATATTACAACTGAAATATAAAACATTGAATCAACTATATCTATGGACTACAACTACCTCCTGAGTCATTTACTTCTACTATTCTCTACAATGTCTGCTCAGTTTGTCTACACTACAACTACATTATGCTCCTCAGCATTAGACTGTAGCTAGTACTACAACTGTCCCTCAAGAGATGATTGTACCATCTAACATTTATCCATCTACTACTGAATAGTGTGAGCTCCAATATCAAGGGTATTGATCCATGGAGGAACACCTATCTAATGGTATCCTCCTTGGACCCTACCCGATCCTGCAACTTTGAAGCACTATGCTCCTCCTCCATTTGGAAGTATAACTATTATCACCCTATGCTACAACTATGATCATACACTGTTGAAGCCACTGTGCTATTTCTTCTACATTACCACCACAGTATGCTGCATATGCGTTGCTTCCATCACTGCAACTATGTACTCATCACCTTAGAGCTTAAAGTAATAAAATTCCATAGGGTTTCTTTCTTTGAAGCTAGACTCCATTTGAGTCTTGATCTCCCTATGAAATAGAAATGGGAAATATTTTCCTTCCTACTGGAAAAGCCTCTCTACTGCAACTAACATTCGTGTTTACATGCCAAACTAGACTGCATAGTTTTTCTACGAAATTATCAATCTTGTCTTGGGAAACCCTTTCTAGTAGAATCTTTGACTTATGTTCCTCTCTTGTAGCATCATGAACTAGTTGAATTTATCTGGAGAGAATTGTTCCTTTCTTTATGAAACTGGCCAATTTTCACTTCCTCCATTAACTTAATCTACTGGAATTAACTCGACCTCCTTTCCTTTCCGAAAAAATAAAAACCTCTCTAGCTAGAACTGCACCTATAACTTGCAACTAGGTAATTCACATTGTTTATGTCACTGCAAATATTTTTAAAATTATCTCACATCTACTAACTACAAATAGCTCTACTGACACAGAATCCTACTACTATGATACTTCTGGCTCCTGTAGAAAAAGTGATGGTCCCGCTGCAACAATTTAGAACTAATCTAATTGATCTCCTTGTTGCAAATGTGATGAAACCTACCCATCTGACACATTGGATTTTCATACACCTCCTGTTGGATTCATTGCCTCACTATCTCCTTTCAAGCCTAGTCCCTAGCTGACACCCCTTTTTGCTTTGCAACTAGCACTGGATAAATCATACTTTCACTGACACATGTCTAGAAGTCGATCTTTTTTCCAGATATCCATTCTAGCTGACTCGTATGACCTCCTCCAGCAATATCATACATCCATCTCTCGAAAGTTGTAAAATTTGTGAAACACGAGATTTACTGGGAAATAAATCAAGAAGCTCACTCTCTTTTTTGCGGCCCTATTTTTGCTACTCACACTCCTTGATGAATGCATAGATTTTCTCCTATTTTGTATCTAATTTTCCTTCATTAACTAAATTACTACCATCAACTACTCATTGAGAATCTTCTCTTGCCTTCCAGATGTCCTTCTCGAGGCACTAGCACACAACCTGCAATTTCTCCAACTCAAACTAATTACTCTCACAAAACTAAACAAACTACTAGAACTTGAAATATAGAATTTCCTCCTAAAAACTAGATTTGGAAACCCTTTAAGAAAACAAGAAGTTTCCTCCCTCTATGTGTGCAAATTTCTCTTCCTCAGTGCTACTCTTCTACTTCTCATCTAGTTACAAACAAACTGTGCCTAGGTCTACTCAACGAAATTTTGGATCTACTAACCAGAACACTCTATCCAGAAAATCTACTGCAAATTCTTGCTAGTTCCTCAAATCACATTAAAAATTGTTGTAATCATGAATTTCTACAATTATGTGTGAATTCCTGTAATCAAGAATTCCTGCAATTACGTGTGAAGTCTTATAATAAAAATTTCCTACAATTATGTGCAAATTCCTGTAGTGTGGCCCTCTCACTTCTAAGGTTGATTGAATTTTCCACTGTCTGTAAATTGAAAATTGAACCCTTGCCTCTACAATTCGCACTCTCCACATATCTAGGAAAAATGATCTTAGATCTCCATCTGTACTGCAAAATTTTCGCCCTTTCTATTGGCTTCTTATCTAATCAACCTTACTCTGATGCCATGTGAAATATTCCTTGAAATGAAGCAACTGAAATTAATTCTTTTAACTAATTAAATTATGCAGTTTATTTTGTTACGACAAAATAATAAATTGATCGCATAGCAATTTCTTCACAATAAAAACATTGCAAAAATAAACTTGAAATTGAGAAAATCCTAACACACTTAAATTAAAAAAATTGACACAATTTCTTTTGGACAATTGTCCCCTGAAAAAAACAATGTGGGAAAACTACTGTAGCAGATGAGAGTTTTATTATTATATGCAGCAACAAATCTGAGTATAAAAATCTTGATTCCCACCTCGTAATCCCTGTTAAAAATATAATGATAAAATAGTTTGGAGAAATTTTCTACCTTCTACAAATCCACTGTGAATTCCTGTAACTGCAAATTCCTGCGATCACACATGAATTCCTGTAATCATGAATTCATGTGATCACGTGAAAATTCCTACAATGTGGCCTTTTTCTGCAAAAAAATATTAAGCCTCCTCTCTCCTACCAACCTAACAATGGAGAGACACTAGAAAATCATCTAGATCTCTCTGTTGCTTCTCCTCTACCACTACTTCCCTTCTCTATATCAAACTCTTCTTCCTGCACTAACAAGGAAATTGGATAGCACGATCTACCCAAAGGACTCCCTCACCCTCACTTGTGCATATTTCTAGCTCAAACCACTCTCCCTTGCTCAATCTCTACAACTAGGTAGCTCGATCTGCCAAGGAACTCGAACACTCAAAAAGGAAACAAAAAAATACCTAGTGAAAGGATTATTTTTTTCTTGTCATGAAAAAGGAAACAACAAATCACTGGTGAAGTTTTTAGAATTTGAACAGGTGAAAGCAGAACACCAACATCCATCATGTCTGCTTCACCCATTACCCATTCTCGAGTGGAAATGAGAAACCATCACCCAAAACTTCATCACTAGTTTACCCAAATAAAAAAGGAAGAATGACTCAATAATAGTGGTGGTAGATAAATTAAGTAAAACTACACATTTTATTCCAGTACAATCTACCTATAAAGAAGTTCAAATTGTTGATATATTTATGAGACAAATCTTCCACTTACATGACATACCTAAGACAATGATCTATGTTCAAGATGTAAAGTTTACTTATGTCTTTTGGAAATCTTTATTTATAGGATTAGGTACCTAGGTGAAATTTAGTACTACATACCATCCTCATATTAATGGGAAAATAGAAAGGGTAAATCAAGTATTAAAGGAAATGCTAAGAATGCATGTAATGCAACAACCTATCAAATGAGAATAATATCTCCACTTAGTAGAATTTTCATATAATAACAACTATCATGTCTCTTTAAGAATGAGTCCCCTCAAGGTGTTGTATGGATGAAGGCATAGAACACCCCTTAATTGGAGTTATCCTAGGGATAGGTTGGTGTTGGGGATGGATATGTTGAAATAAATGGAACAGATTATGAAAAATGTATGGGAAAACTTGAAAGTTGTCCAAGATTGGTAGAAAGAATATCTAGATAAAATATGATCCTACAAAGAGTTTCAAGTGGGTGAACATGTGTATGTAAAGGTTAAACCAAAAAAGATCACTTTAATATGGGGAACTTGTGCGAAATTGGCTCCTTGATTATGCGTCCCATTTGAAATACTCACAAGGATTGGGCCTATATCATATCAATTCTCTTTACCAAGTTATATATGCAAACACAAAGTGTTTCATGTCTCTTTGTTAAACAAATAAATACAAGATCCTAAGCATATTATGGATTGGAATAATGTTTAGGTAGGCAATGAAATTTGAAATAATTATATATGTTTTCTTAAGTGGCAATTGATAGAAGCTAATAGTTGTCATTTTGATTGTGGATGTAAATCAAACTAGATGGATAATTCATGGTTGAGCCTCTATGTATACTAGATCAAAGAGAAACTATGTGACTAAACCGAGTTATCACCCAAGTTGAGGTGCAGTGGAAGCACTTCAACCTGGAAGAGGCTACCTAGGAAGATTAAAATTTTATGCGTGAGGCATATCACAACCTATTCTAAGGGCCAAGAAACACCGAGGATGGTGCTATTTTTTGGGGGGGAAGATGTAATACCCCTAGTAACTTGTAAATAATTTATTTACTTTTCCTCTCCAATTTACTTTTACAGACTATGGAGCCATTTTGAGGGTCAAGTATGAACCCATGATGTACATAAATGTTCTTCCTACTTTAATATTAAATATCAATATTTTTTCATATGATCAACCATGCAAAATTGTTGTAGGAAAAGGTGCTAAAGATAATTTCACATCCCATTTAGTTATAGGGTAGTTAGGAAAGGCCAAGAAGGGCTATGGTTAGAGGTAATTGCCTACCCGGATTTCCTCTCCTTAGAGATAGATTATCTCAATAAGGGGAGAACTTGGCTAAGAAAGTGAGAGGGGAAAGTCCTAAAGAAACCTTGTTGGTTTTGGAGCCTCACTAGAAGAAGCCTAAAAGAGATGGTTTTTGAGTTTTAAATTCCTCAAAACATGACACTATCAAAGGAAAGAAAGATGTTTCCAAGAGGAACCTTGTGTTGGACCAAGTGTGGTCACTATCAGGAAATTTTCTTGGATGTGAAATTTTCTTGGGGGGAGACCTAGTTAGTGGAAACCGATTCTCATTGGTTGTGAGGAGCATCCATTTTCCCATTGTGGTTTTAGTGAAAGACCAAGTTTTATTAACTAGATAATTGATGTGTTAGAATGAATTTTTTGTATGTCTGTGTAAGAAACAAATTCATATTTTTGTTTCTATATTAAGAGGAAACTTTCTAAGTATATAGTATATATAGAGGATTAAATAATCTACATGATCCTGGTATGGAAAATTAGAAATTCAAATATAGGAAGTGTTAGCAAGTCTTGCTAGAATAGTAATGTACGAAGAATATTGTTAAATATGTACAAGGGTAAGTATGTTAAAAGAGATGTTGGATTCATAACAAATTATCATTTTTATTAAGTAGGAGTCAAGGGGATTGAAGTATTCCTCTACAAAAGACAATGCTCAACCCCTGGTAGTCCCATTCATTAATAACATCTATGTATCATAACATAAGCATATAGGAATATTGTAGTTGATGCATAAAGATATTCAAAAAAATAAAACATGCAGACAAAGAAAGTTTGTAGAATTAACAATGAATACTGCATTCACATAATGCATAGGAAAGAGAAACCCCAATTCATCTTTGTGTAGATGCCAAACAATGTATGCATGTATTATCCAAAATTGAAGGAATAGTTAAATTCCAAATCCAATGAGAAAGAGAATTTATTTTATGCTAAAAAACTAAGTCCTATTAAAGGAATGCCAACATTTAACTTAAAAATTCTATTAGAAAAATGCCAAAAACAAGAAGGTAGGGCTCCGACGGTAGGCTTGGAGGTTTATATCTATATCTATATATATTAACTATAATAGAATTGGATGAAAATAATTATGGTACTGCATATATATAAAAATCAAGTTTGAACCCAGGTCAGGAAAGATTTCTACCCATAAATCTAACCTGACAAGGGTCAATCATAATTTTAAACGAAAAATACATAGCAAGAAATAAGAATCTAATAAATACATAAATACCCAAATGGAAACAAAGTATGAGGATGAACACAAAAAATGACCATTCAGTCTTCCATCGATTTAACCAACAATTCATACAAATATTTAAATATGTAGGCTAAGACTCTATTCTAATTTTCACATACATATCCAATCAATAGACTTTCTAACTCTTCAAACTCTACCTGAAGAAAAAAAGGGCATGACTTCCTCTCAAAGGGTCCCAGAAGCCAAGCGCAAAGTGAAAATAGAATTCTAAAGTCTTAATGATCTAGGTGTGCTAACCTTTCGTAAGGCATAATCAAGGTTAAGACACAAATTTTGACTTCAGTCATGCTCAGTCCCTTCTTGGGTGTCGCGGACAAAAGATGTTGTGAAAGTAATTTCATTTCCAGTAGAGATAGTAAGACTTGAACCCAACTTCTGGACATTAAGGACCTATTAGGAATTGATAGGTAGCCAACAAGAAATACTACGAAATGAACATGTGCATGGTAGGAAGTGTACTCACCAAGAAATGACCAGAAAACATGTGAGATTCCAATTTATCTACAAGTATAAAAGTAATATTAGAATGTATTAACGAGTTAACCAACCCCAATTCTATTTGGCAGAAAGTTGAAGAGCTAGTAAGGCCAACTGGCCATAACATATATGAACAAAAAGTAAATGTTGAAGCTATTGGGAAACATACCCCGACGTCTCGAGAAGAGACGACTTGAGCCTACAAGAGAACCAAAGGAATCAGAGGCAACCATTATCGTGGGTAAGGAATTCTTGCATAAATAGGCAAGTCATTTTAGTCTTGACAAAACAATAAAACACTAGCCTACAAATAAGTCAAGGGATGCACATAGGCGTACTGATTAACTTACCAGAATGCCAAATGAAATTTCCATTAGCATTTGCGTGAGAGAAGCCGAGTCTAAATCGAACCACTAGGGTATGATGCTCCAAGAAGATATTAGTAGTGTCTCTTTCAAATAGAAAAGATAGAAATACATACCTCAACGCAATAGAAAAGATGAAAATGAAAAAGTAATGACACTCATCTAGTGGGTCTGTAACCCGGTGGAGCCAAACTTCATTCGCTACAGAGACCACAAAGGAATTAGGGAAAGCAACCCCAATCTCGTAACTTCATGGGCCAAGACCTAATCAACTGGTTGGATACAATCTCCTCACCATCTGACCGATGATAAGTCCAAAAATGGCGCAAGTCGGTTGAAGACTTTACATTAAAATTGTTATATGCCAAGATATGTAATTATCATGTGATGAAAAGACCACTGAGGTGTAAAACCTTAATTGGATGAACTACTAGTTGATGCATCAAAACTTAGGAATGATAATAAGAGAAATCCAACGGGGAAATGTTATCTAGGATATTGTTGATGGTTGAATGGGTTTGAACAAAGAAAACATATACATACACATCTAAGAATTTAGTCAAATAGGGAAATGTCATTAAAATATGAAGGAGAAGAAATGACCATAATAATTGACAACCTAAATTCTAGGAGTTAACAAAAAGTTCAAAAATTCAAAAGTTAAAAAAAGAAACTCAATTTATTTTTGTAAATGTCATTTTGGTTTGGGCAATTTTTACATGTGATGAGTAAGATAGCTATACTATTCTGAATAAATTGACTACATACAAAATATCAATTTACTTTCTAATAAAATTATAAAAATTTTCTTAAAGCAAAAGGTAAATCATTGAGACCCAAAATTCAAATCTTATGTAAATATTTAACTAAAAAATATTGTATTAATAATTAACATTATTCTTTTAAAAATAATAAGAATAATATTTATCGATAACTTAAGTATATCTTTCAAAATAAAAATACCGTCCATATTAAAAAATAAAATTAAAAACAAATAAAACAAAAGACCTTCGCAATAAACGATGTCGCCATGTCAAATCATATATATTTAAAATTTACTTTCCAACTAAAAATGACTATTTTTACTTTACACAGAATCAAATCAAATGCCTCTTTTAAGTGTGATAAATTTTTTACTTTACATAGAATCAAATCACCTTTGCACGACACTTTGAAGGCAGTTGCCAGGGAAATATTTAAAATTCACATAGAAACAAATCACCTTTATATCGCCACGTATAACTGTTGATATTTGTCATTAGAATAGTTTAGGAACAAAGGGCGAGTACACAATTTTGTTAGGATAAAAAATGGAAATTTTAGTAGGATTTTCAAAAATGTTTTCTAATTTTTTTTTTTTTTTTTTTATTGCCTTGAATTTATTTTTGTTATTAAAACATTTCTAAAAAATAAATTTTTGAAAATCAATTAAATCACTATTAAAATCAAAAAATAATTTTCCTAGATTCCAACAAAAATTTGTGAGTTCATCAGAAATTATAACCTCCGTAGACAACCAAACAACTTTATTAACCTCCGTAATCAACTTTAGACACCCATGTGAAGCCATCGACTTTGCCACTAGAATCCCGGCTAATGCGATCTGAAGGATGCTTAGGCCAATCTTGTAACGCATGAAGTGCAAAGGCTATTTTGTTTACTTAGCCGACTGCTTTTGGAGCGTAGGTCAAAATATGACAAACTGACAAATGCAATTTTGGCAGGAAGCGGTGATGGTAGATTCTATGCATTTTGCCACGCAGTAGTCTATAACGCGACTTTTTGAAAGCCTTTTTGGCGGTTTTTTCCGGTCAAAATCCGGCAGGAATTCATTGGAATCTCAAGTTTGATAGCTAGTTTCTGCACAATCAATGGCTCCCAGGAGTTTTTCAGGGCGCTGAATCTAAATATGCAGTTAAAAAACCATTTTAACTGCTAAAAATCAAGATTTAACCTCATTTCTTCCGCCGGATTCCGTCACCGAAATCTCCAAAAAATCGCATTATAGACAACTTCTTTTGCCACAAATCTTATTCTTCATACGATGACTGTTGTAAAGCTTTTTTCTCATCTTTCGTGATCCTGTTTGATAAAGTTTATACGCGCATATATATATTGGACCAGCTTGAGTTTAGATAGGGGTTACTCAATGTTGTATAGAAGAACTATTTATTCTATTCTATTTACTATTAAAATGTCAGTTTAATTTTAGTAAAAGTGATCATCTTAAATTTCTCTGGTTAAATTTGAACTTATAACTAAAATGCTATATTCATCTTAAATTTTTAAGTGAGGTTTGAACCTATAACTAAAAAGCTATATTAACCTCTGATCACATAAATTTTTAACCTAAGACCAAAAAGCAATATTTATTTATTTATGGAGAATTTATACGGGATGAGGCACTCTATTTTTAAATCTCTCATACAAAAAGGTACGTCTTTATTTTCTCGAAACCAGCTACATAGAGAAACGAGTTCTGCCTTCCACTTGGTTCGAGGTCATGAGCATGGGAAAAGGTGACAGCTTTCCCGTGGGATGCCATATTCCACGTGGCCCACCGCATTGTCTCATGGCTCCCGACCATGTGACCGGGGCTGCACCATCTCCAATCGGCATTTCCAGCTGCCTATACATGTGGTCGATTCATCTAACTCGATCGTAAACCCATTGTTCATCTTAACGTATAATCTCATTTTTTTAGGGTTTGTGTCAGATTTAGGGATTGGATTGTAAATAAAGTTTATAGATATGAGCGAAGTCAAATAACTCATTTATTTATTTCGAAAATCTACTCATAATCCACATTTTATAATCTCTTTTGCATTTAAATATAGAGAACGCTTCGCTAGTAACCTCGCAAACTGTCTCGCCAAGGTCATGGAGATCACCTTCAGTTAAGGTGATCGGGTCAATACCCAGCTTTGAGGCCTTGACCTTTTTCCTTCGGCCCAATCTTTCTGCAATGTACGACTGCTTGAGTTGTGTAGCGGTGGTCCTTGGGTCTGCGGTCTCTTCTGCAAGATCTATGTCCTGTGCCTCCTGCCCTGCAAACACTGCTTGGCCTTCCTCTGCCTACATTGTGGTAGCCTCTGTTGTCTGCGCGGCTGCTGTTAGTTCAACAACCTTCTTCTGCTCCACAGCTGCCTGTGCTGCCTCGTGGATTGCCCTAATCTCAGGTGTTGTTTTTCTGTTCCTCCTTCTCTCAACCAGTTGGGTGACACACTGCTTGGCATCATCCTTACTTTTTTGTGTTGTTGTCTTATCCAACTTTGCTGAATCTGGGGCTCTCCACTCGAGAGGCCACGTCTCTAACACTATAAAGATCGTGTCGTCAGTGGCTATGAATGGGAGCTTTGTCCACTGCTACACCGGATCTTTCCGCGCCCAGATGTAAATGTTGTGCATGTCCGCCTTGAAATCTGCAAAACTATGCAGACTGTTGTGCACCGTGGGGGACAGGCACAGCCTCCTATTAATCCATATTCGGATGCTCGCCTCTATGAGCACCGACAAAATATTGTTACCGCTAATCCATTTCGTGTCCTTGGTGGCCCAGAACGAAGCATACTTCGCCACCTCTAGTAAGTCTCGGTCGATGCTCGGGAACTGGCTATCCTCCGGTAGTTCCCCCACTACCAGCAAGATGGATAAGAGAAACCACACATAGTGGAAGGTCTTACCCTGTTCCTAGGCCTCCTGGCAGTTGAGAAAAAATTCTTCACAAAGGAACTCAACCGAGTTGAACTAGACCCCTTCCACATATTGTTCGGCCAACACAACTACCGATGTCGGTACTTCATCGCCACGACATTTTCTCATTACTTTACTGGCCAGGAGTTGGGTGGCTACGCGCACCTCTTTATGCTTGTTACTAGTGATAGCGTAACCCCCCTTTTTCTTCTCGAGCTTATTTTTTTTTTCATGGCTTCTGCAAGAGCCAAGTTGCTACTTTTTCTTGCTATCGTCCCAGAGTCCTTTCCTTTACAGGGAAGCGGAGAAATTCGGTGGATGAGATCTGCCATGATGGGAATAGGCTCCTCCAACCATAAGTACCCATCATGCACCAAGAAAACCAGTTGCCTGATGACAAAAATGATGATCGGTGTGCGGTGAAAATGTGGTGTCCACAACAGATGAAGAAACCTAGCGTTTTCCATACCACGCAACCATTTTCGCAGTTCTAATGTGATCACTGGCCCCTCCATATTCTGTTTCATCAGTTTCGTTGTCTCTAAGTGCAAGAACTTCTTGCTATCTGTGAGGTCCCAATCTTCAAATTTCAGGGTAGGCACACGTCCTAAGAGCAGACCCTCAAAGGTAATTCCATCGAGGAGGAGAGGGGTCTGGAGTGCACTCTTCATTGCATCCAGATCCTTTGGTACCTTATCTTTCCCTCTTCGTGGAGGGACATACTAGGGAAATTTTGTTGTAGACCGCATCGGTTGGATGTCTATCTCCACATCTTCTTCTTCCTCTACCTTGGAAATCACAGCCTGTAAGTCCTCCTCCTCTTCATGTGTCTCAATGGTGACAGCCTTGCCCTTTTCCTCCACTGATAGCTTACTGAAACACGAATTCCTCGAGGACATGCGCACTGGTCCCACTTCTTGGTTATATTTTTTCGATCTTAGCGTCCAAGGTGATTTCAGGATTTCTGGAGCAACCGCAGTGCCTTTGGAAACATCGTGTACCATATGGGTCGGCACAACCTCAGTAGCGGTTCCTTCTTCAAAAGCCAAACCTCCCTTGGTAGCCGTCGTCTTGTCTGTACTGTATGCAGTCTTTTGCAAACTTAGGGGCTCGAATATCGCTTGGCGCTCAACACTCTGTGCTTTATTCAACTGCTCAAGTCTCAAGTGAACAAGTGTTTTCTCGTGGCTAGACCCTCGAGTTTTATAGCACCTTTTGAATTCAAATTTGATTGTTGCCCCAAATTTCGGACCATCAATGCTTTCATGGCAGCAGATTTTCCGAAATCTTGCCCATAATTGTTGTCTTAAATATCCGCCTCCCGCTCCATTTGGCCTCAAACTGGACATCCCGTCATGAGTAGTGACACCAACGGTAACTTCCCAGCGTACCCACGCGGCAGTGTAGCACTCCATGTGTGGGCGCAAATCTTGCGACATGCTGACTCTGCTTTCACCTCCCTTATCGCGCAACTCCCAAGCAAACTCTTTTATAGTCCTACACTCCCTTTCAACTGCCTGGAGCACTAAGAATTTTCTTCTGACAGCTAGTCAGGCGGTTGCACCACCCATGCAGGGCTCCATTTCACCCCTCAGGATAGTCCACGGAAAACCCTTAGTTTTCTTTGTGACAATTGGCATCGCGTGCTCTACTGTTTGTAGTACATTTTCCTAATTATTGTGTTTGGTGATATACAGTCCTACCGATGGTAGCAGAGTAATTAAATCTTGGTGGTAGTTCTCCCACTTATCACTATGGGTGTGCGCACCTTGCCGTACCACCCTTGACTTTTCTAGAAAGGCTTCCTTTATTTTGTCTTCCAACTTCCTGACATCTGTGTTATCAAAATTCTTTTCTTCCTTAGGCATACCCGGTCCTTTTTGAGTTCGTGAAGTCTAAGGTACCCTTGCCTAATGGCTTCCCGAAGCCTTATGTGTGCCACCTCGTGTATCTATGTGATTTCTTCGTCCTAGGCTTTGCGCACTGTTGCACGTGCGGGCTCTATTATGTGTGGATTCATCGTTGCCTGCCCCTCAGAAATTACGGTCCCTACCTTGTTTCTCAACCTTAGAATTGTTTTTGTCGTCAGGGTTTTGCACATGGTCCTATAAGCCTATCGAACGGCTGGTACGCATAGGTCCCAATCAGTGCGTCTCACCTGGTGAATTCTATTCAGCACCTCACACACCCTGTCGAATGCTTCTCCCTGGATAATCCTTGGTGTGGTTTGCCTTTCCGAGTGTTGTGTTTTGTTCTAATTCTCTATTTTGGAGGTGGTGTGCGCTTGTGCGAACTGCGTGTCATATGTCTATACCCATCGGGAAAGGTGGGCATGCAAGTTTTTTTGCTCTTGATAACTGGCGCTCATCCTAAGCTGGGGTTTTCCAAATTGTAGCCGCATCATTCGTTTGCATCTGTGCCAGTACTCAAAACTTCCATGATGCTTACCCCACCACCTTGTAGGCATTGCGCACAGTGCCCATTTCAAAGATTGAACCGCTGTTGTTTTGGTACTGCGCTTTCAAATATGTTAAAGAATTCATCCACCACTATCAACCTGTCATACATAGGTAGATCCCTTTCCTCTATTGTCACGCAGCATAATGATCTAGCCATCATGTTGCAATTAAGCGTTGATACTTCGTGTAGCCGATTCTACCAATGCTCTATTTTTTCGTCTGAATCCGAAGTGCAGAAGCTTTTGCACTCCCACGAAATCCAACCATCTGTAGTTAATTTCACCCAATCCTGTTCTCACACGATTATCTTATAGATGCAATCGAGATTGTCATCACTATCATCGTTGTGCACCAGTTCAATGTATCGTGCTCCTTCGGATAGATCTAGTGGTACTACTACGCATAGTGACTTTTTCTCAAAGATCATTTTGCACTCCTTCAAATTTATGACTCTGTTCATTTCAGTGGCCTAGTGTATTCCTAGTAGCGCGGGATAGGGATTGTTGTCATCGACAATCTCTATCACTTCAAAATCTGCATGCACGCTCACACCTTCAATATCCACCATTACCCCTTGTAATCTTCCAATGGGCAAGATCTTCTGTTGGTTTGTCATTCGCAACTGAATAGGAGACCATTGTAGTGTGGGTCTGCCCATGCGTTCCCATGTCTGTTTTGGCAGTACATTCACATCTGACCCGAGATCTAGGATTACCTGATCCATTTCATACTCGTCGATTTTCGTAGTCAACCTCATTTCCCTTCCTGTGCACAATGGATGCTTTCCAGGTTTCCAGACCACGCGTGGTTATCCTGACCCCGTGCACCTAGTGATAACTTCCTATAGTCCTTTTACTGATTTTTTGTCATGTAGCAATTTCATGCATGTCTCCAGAAAGGTAGTGAGCATTGAAGGATCCATCCCTGGTTCTAGTTGATCCTTACTACCTGAAGTGGATGCCTCCATGAAGCTCTTCTTAGCTTCCATGAATGTCTCTTTCTTGCATTCTAAATCAAATCCGAGTTCCTTGGTAGGAGCCTTGCGAACCCACACACTTTCTTCTGACTGCTTACCTTTATCATCGCCAGTGATCATACCGCTCCTAACCACTATGTTTACATTCACGTCTCCTTTGCATGGCTCAGACCTCATCATCTACAAATTTTGAGTCAGAGGAGGGTGGAGTACAGTATAAACATGATGAAACTAAGTACAATACAAACATGATGTCCTTGTCGGGTTTGTATAATCGAGGGCATAGTTCCCCGGCCCTTCGCAATTGTAACAAATTAGTTGTATTTGACCCTTTCCTCGTCCCATTCCACCTCAACCTTGTCTGCGCCCCTGAAATCTAACACGCGCCATTCTTGTATTTGGGTCGAGGGTTCACATTTTGGTCTGCACCGTGTAGGCAGGAGTCTGATCCATCATTAGTTCCTAGGTTCTACAGGTGCATTCATCATGGCCTACCGACTTGCAGAAATTACAAAACAATTGTTGGGATGTATGTGTATACTTCTGCAATAGATCACAATTATTCGTAGTGTGTTTTCCTTCTATCTACCAGAACGTGCACCATAGTGCAGGCGCCATGCTTGGTCCTGCTTGTGCCTCAGGTCTTAATGGCAACATCCCTCCTCCTGCCAAGTAATTTGCAAACACTGGATAGTGGTCATTGTCATGCTCTTGGCGTTTGCATTTTATGCACCATACTTTCTCGCGCTCCTCTGGCTGAGGTGTCCTATCCTGTTTCAAACTCTGCATCTCCAGACACAAATTTTGCAGTTTTGCGTGGATTTGTTGGACTCCAAGACAAGGGTATTGTATAGGGGTCTCATGCAATCTCATTTCCATCTCCAAAGCTTGGGTCTAGGTGGAAAGCTTTTGTTGTGACAACATTGTCCTTAAATGCGGTGTTAGTGATGCTACAAACCATGCACGATGTTGTCCATCCGTCAAAGTCATGTTGGCTTCACGAATCATACTCTTCAATACTTGGTCCAGATCCCAAGGGGTCTTGCTTGGGAGCATCGTGATCTCCTTAAACCCGATAATTGATTGTGTCTCCGAATTTGGCTTGCTAAATTCCCTGTTCAGCACAGATTGGATTTCTGCGATTCTTGTGTTTGGATGGTCATTTGAATGTTTGATGTACCATGTTAATGCGCGATCTTGCAACACACTTACAAATGTAGCCTTCTTGATATTGTCATCCACAACGCCTTGTGCTTCCCATACTGCCCTTACCATGAACCAGAATTGGTTTGGCTCTTCATTCCCTACACCGCTGAATACCAGTAGTTTGATCGCACTCGCCATACTGAACTATGGTGGTGGCGGATTTGGGGTGGGTGGAGATGGAGGTGAGGAGGGTGAGATGGGTGGTGGTGTAGGTGGAGGTGGTAAGCGTGGAATTTGCTGCCTTATCAGACTGACCGTGCTTCTCGAAGAAAATCTCACGAGCTCTTCCTCGTTTTCCCGTGAAGGTGAAGTTAAGGGACTAGTTTCTAATTCTTTACTACCTCCGCTTCCATAGATCTTCCCACTTCGCATAGTCCCAAACATTAATTTATTCGCATAACCTGCTTTTCACACAGTAACATCTTAATCCATGTGTTCAAAGATTTAATATACTTACCTCGTGGTCCTTTGAGGATCATAGCTGACGGTTGTATCTACTGTGAACTCAATGATAAATACTTCTATAATTTGATCGAGCCAATGGTCCATAGATCACGCGATCTTATCTCCTGACGCTTCTAGTCTGCACCCTAATTCCGGAGTCCACACGATTGGTTTGTCGAACCTACTTCTTCCCTAACTATCCGTTAGCCTCGTGATCCACTCATATAGCTCAAAAGGAAAGGATGCAAAGAAAATTTCATGGATTTCCGTATATAAGTAGCGCTCTAACCATTGTTCCTTAGATACCCGCGGATTCCTATTTTCCCGCGCCGCAAACTCATGAATATTTTTGTCCAACCACCCTTCAATTTATTTCTTTGTTGGATTCCAATGACACGACATCAAACATCTCTTATGCAAATCCCGGTCCTGGCAAAATAACTATTTGTTGGCTTATAGGGGCATGACCCAGGTTCAGAGGTGATTAGACAAACAAATCCTGGTACTACTGGCACTTTTGGCAATAGTCCGCAAAGTGTGGACTAAGGTCTCACCCGAAGTAGTATGGGAGGGTGATAGAACTAGGTTTCCGCACCCTAGATGTCTGATGGTTTTTAGTGGTCCGCAGATTTGACCCTATGCGCACGTCGCTACGTGCATCTATTGGTCTCTCACAGCCTGCGATGATGCCTTCACACAGCCCTGCTCGAGGCACGATCCCTGTTATTACCCAAGTTCTTTAATATTAACCTGATATTATCTGATTACTTAACTTATCTGTATGAGCCCAATTATACTTAACAGTATAAATGCATAGAAAGTAATACAAAAGCAGATACACAGTATTTGGGATCAAACTTCTCTTTATTATTCTTTTTCTTAGCTTACCCGCTCAACTCCGCCCTACGCACTTAGCTGCAAGGGTCTGTGCACTTAGCTGCGGACTCTACTAAGCCTCTACACTCAGCTACAAAGCCTTTTTCTACTACTATGACCCAAGACACTAGACCTTTTCTCTATGCTTGCTATCTTTTAGACTCCATTCATGCTCATCTATCTTCAATTATCTTTACAACTTAGAGCCTTGCTCTATTTATGCAATTCCATGGTCCACAGACCATGGGTAGGTCGACAGTACATTACAAAACTTAGGGCGGACAATCTTATGACTCAACATACATTTCGCGCTCCGCGCCCGCAATTCCCGGAGTCTTACAGTATTTTTTGACCAAAACTTGGGCTTTGAGCCCCAAAACATGCTGTGGGGGGATTCCATGCCCAACATATTATTCCCTTGAGTTCATAATCTCTTAGGGTTTTAGTATTAATTCCTTAGGTTTATGTTTCCCTTGGGTTCATAATATCAATCCCTTGGGTTTATTATTAACTTGGGTTTATAATATCAATCATGGTCAACCATGGTTGTTGATGGTCAAACATGTTTTATAGAATCAAACATCGTCAACCATGGTCAATCATGGTCAAGCATGTTTGAATGTTGTGTTGTGACACAAATTGTCTCCATACAAAATTCAGCCATGATCAACCGTAGTCCAATGTCGCATTGTGACAAATATTGTCTGGATATGGAGATTAACCATGGTCCAACATGGCATTGTGATAAGGATTGTCTCAATGTGAAAATTAACCATGATCAATCATGGTCCAACGTCGCATTGTGACAAATATTGTTTGGATATGAAAATTAACCATGGTCAACCATGGTCCAACATGTCATTGTGATGAGGATTGTCTCAATATGAAAATCAACCATGGTTGATCATGTCTATTTTAGTGTTTATAATATTTATCTTAGGGTTTATACACGTTGGGTTTATAATATTAGTCCCTTGGGTTTAATCTTATTCCCTTGGGTTCATAATCCCTTGGGATTTTAGTATTAATCCCTTAGGTTTGTTATTCCCTTGGGTTTATAATATAAATCCATTAGGTTTATAAATATTAATAATAGTAAACCATAGACAATCATAGCAAACCATGTTCAACCATGGTCCAACATTGTGTTCTGACGAAGATTATCTTGATATGAAAATCAATCATGGTCAACCATGGTTAACCATGGTCCAACGTTGCATTGTGACAAGGATTATCTCTATATGGAAATCAACCCTTGGGGTTTTAGTATTAATCCATTCGTTTTATTGTGCCTTTGGGTTTATAATATCAATCGCTTGGGTTTATTATTCCCCACTCAATCAGCATGGTTTATTATGATGTCAACCATGGTCAACCATGCTCCAACATCGAATTATGATAAGGATTGTCTCAATACGAAATCAACGACAGTCAATCATGTTTATTTTAGTGTTTATAAGATTTATCTTAGTATTTATATATGTTGGGTTTATAATATTAGTCCCTTGGGTTTGATATTATTCCCTTGGGTTCATAATCCCTTAGGGCTTTAGTATTAATCTCTTAGGTTTATAATATAAATCCATTGGGTTTATAATTAAATCATTGACAATCATGGGAAATCATAACCAACCATGTTCAACCATGCTCAAACAAGACTAAATATGGAAATCAACCATGGTCAACCATGGTCTAACTTTGTGTTCTCACAGCGATTGTCTCAATATGAAAATCAATTGTTCTCAACCATGTTTACTTTAGTATTTTTAATATTTATCTCTAGCTTTTTGTACATTGAGTTTATAATATTAGTCCCTTTGATTTAATATTCCCTTGGGTTCATAATCCTTTGGGGTTTTAGTATTAATTCCTTGGGTTTACTATTCCTTTGGGTTTATAATATCAATCCCTTGGGTTTATTATTCCCTTAGGTTTATAATATCAATCATGGTCAACCATTGTCAACCATGGTCAATCATGGGGTTTTACTATTAATCCCTTGGGTTTATTTTTCTCTTGGGTTCATAATATGGATCCCTTGGGTTTATTATTAACTTGGTTTTATAATATCAATCATGTTCAACCATAACCAACCATAATCAACCATGGTGGGATGTCGCATTGTGACAAAAATTGTCTCCATATAAAAATCATGAACACTCATAGTCAACCATGGTCAAACATGGTTGATCATGGTCAACCATGAACAATCTTATGTTTTTAGTATTAATCCCAATGGTTTGTTATTCCTTTGGGTCAAACATGGTGAATCATAGTCAACTGTGGTCAACCATGCTCAAATTTCACTTTGTGACAAAGATTGCCTCAATATGAAATTCAACCACGGTCAACCATGATCCAATGTCACATTGTGACAGAAATAATTATTATTATTAACTATTAACATTATTAATTATTATTATGTAAAAATGAATTAATTATTATTATTTTTATTTAATTAATTAGTATTTATAATATTATTATTTAACAATAATTAACTATTTAACTATTATTATTATTTTTAATTAGAAAATTTAAATTATTATTTTTTATTTTATATAACTTATAAATACAAATATTATATTTATATTTTTTGCCAAAGCAATAGTAATTTTTTTAATAAAATAATTATTTATTTATTTACATTAATAAAAAAATGTATTAAATTACTATTATAATTAATTCACTAATATATTATACGTTAAATTAATTATTATAATAATAATATAATTAATATATATATTATTATAATAACAATTAATATAATTATACATTATTAATGGTAAATCATTATTAATATAGTAATAACTAATATTATATAATAATATAATGATAATATATATATAAGGTTAATATAAAATCTAAATATATAAATAATATTAGAAATATAGTCATTGTATTTATATAGTTATTAAAAATAACATAAAATAGCCAGCTTTTAAAAAACATACATAACCAATTATTAATGTAATGGATATAGTGTGGGTTGATATATGTATATCCACTTATATCAACTACATTAGGAAATATAGCTATATATATGTTTTGTATAAACGTATATATCTATTACATTCGTAAATGTAATTGTAATGATTATATAATAAATTTATGAATTAATATTTATAAATCGAAATATAGCTATATATATGTTTTGTATAAACGTGTATATCTATTACATTCGTAAATTTAATTGTACTGATTATATAATAAATTTATGAATTAATATTTATAAATCGAGTGCATATTTTCTTCTAGGCTCTAGGAGAATAGAATCACTCACCCAAACCATGGACGGTTATTCCTCAAAGGCCCCATCTCCTAATTGCGTCGTCCCCCTGGCCTGTTGGATCCACGATCTCCTCCATCTCTCTGATTCGACCTTTCTCCTTCCCATAATCTCATTCTTGCTCATCCGACGTGTCTACCGTTACTCATTCCTCCGATTTTTCCCTTTCTCGTCTAATGTCCCCAATTAATATAACAAATAATAATTATGATGTGAGTAAGATTCATAACTTAAATACTAATAATGGTTTTCATAATGAGATTAAAAAATGTCAAATCTTAGTTATTAAAAACATTTTTGGTAAAGAGAATAATAATATCTTCACTGACAATACTAATAATGGAAATAATATTTATAAACAAAAATTAATGAATAAAACTAATTTGAATGAGAGTAATAATAAAAACAAAATTTGTAATTATTATAAGAAATTTGAAAATATTAATTTTAAGAATAATAGAAGTATTAATGATAAAAATAATTATCATCATCATCAAAGTGCTTTTAAGAAAGTTAATAAGTTTTTAGTCCAATTCCGATTGTTTTTCATCTCTTAAATAAAGGATTCAATTTTGTCTTTGTTCCTAAAAAGATTCATGTTGATGACATTATTTGTAACATTGGATATGGAATTAGAGAGCTTCCTCACAATGTTAAGGAACTTATTAGGTAAGACTGTGTTATTGTACTTAGGAAGGCTAAGCCTCCTAAAAAAAACATTAGAAAAAATGAGTTTGTTTCCCTTAAAGCTCTGAGGGATAACTCTGACATTGTCATCTTAAAAGCAGATAAAGGTGGGGTTGTTGTTATCTTAGATAAAGCTTATTATGTTAACAAAATGATGGACCATATTTATTATAGTGGTAGCTACATTAAGCTTAATATGAATCCTATTAAATAATTTCCAAAGATATTGCATTTGCCATAAAATCTAATAATTATTTTAATCATCTTAGTAAAAATCTTATTGAAAGCAACCCTCTCACCCACAGAACTTATGGCCTTCTGAAGATTCAAAAGGGTGGGATCCCCTTGAGACCTATTGTTAACACAATAGGTGGGCCCACTTATCTTCTTGCTGACTTCTTGGCTCAGACACCCAAACCTCTTGTTGGTCGCACCGAGTCTTTTGTGAAAGACTTTGCTTCCTTTGTTAAAGAGTTGAAGGATATAAGGCTAGAACCTGGGGATCTGTTAGTAAGATTTAATGTTGTTTCCCTATATACTAATATCCCTATACAAGAAGTCATCGATGTCATTAATCAGATTACTGATGATGCATTAGAGGACTTTTGAGGTCTAAAATGGGCCTCCTAAGGAAATTATAAAATAATAGTGGAAATAATAAAATAATATTTGATTACATCATCAAATTTTAGAGGGAAAAAGGAAAAAACTATTTTTTCAACTTGTATTTTCATCTTACCTCCCTATGGATTTACTCAAATTTCAAGCGGAAACACTTGTTGGATGCAGAGTTTGATTCTTCAACCAAGGAGTGCCCATGTTGCATACTTTCGATGAACCCTACTACACGAAAAATGAGAAATACATGAAAAACATGATTGCAATCACATTTTTCATTTATTTCTCATTTTTCGTTTAGTAGGGTCCATCAAAAGTATGCAACATGGAAACTCCTTGGATGAGGAATTAAATTTTTCATCCAACAAGTACTCCCACTCAAAATTTGAGTAAAACCTTAGGGAGATAAGTTGAAAATAGGAGTTGAAAATGTAGTTTTTATTATTTTATTATATTTTAATCTTTTTACTTTTTTACTCCAAAAATAGTGAAGTATCCCTCATGGTTGACATCATCATCTTGAATCCTATTGGTTCATATAAAGTTTATTTTGGTTGTACATTTTTCTTAGGAGGCCCATTTTAGACCTCAAAATTCCCCTAATGACACAATGAAATTGGTTGGTCTATGCCTTACCTCTACTTTTTTCAGCATCGAGGGTGAGTTCCATGAACAAATTTGTGGGGTTGTGATGGGTTCTCATCTTTCCCCTATAGTTGCCAACCTATTCATGAAATATTTTGAGACCAAAGCTTTGGCTTCTACTCATCTCCACCCTAAGAGATGGAAGATGTTTGTTGAAAATACTTGTGTTGTTTGACCCCGTGGTAAAAAAAAATTAAATTTGTTTCTCAACCATCTTAATTCTCAATCTGACTACATCAAATTCACAATGAAAATCGAAGTTGACAGATTCCTTCCTTTTCTTGATATTCTCCTATTTAGAATGAATGATGGTTCTCTTTTTCACAAGAAAACACACACGGAACAATATCTTCATGTCTGTTCTCATCATTTTTTGGCACAAATAATCAGGGTTCTCAACACCCTTGCCACCCGTGCTCTTAGAATATCTTATGATAATCACTTAGAAGAGGAAAACTCTTATCTTCAGCAATTGAGAGTGTAGAATGAATATTAGTTTTGTAGCTCAGCAAATTTGATCTATAAATTGTTGCAAAAGAGAAAATACAACTACTTAACATATATTTTTAGTAAATTCTACATAGACATGTAGAAAAATTATCTAAATTTTGTGAGGACTGTCAAAATTGTCCAATTTGTGAAATTTTCCTAGAAATGAAACAATTAGAATTAATTCTCTTCATTGATTGAATTATGCAATTTATTCTTTTACGAAAAAATAATGAATTAATGAGACTACAATTTCTTCACAATAAAAATGTTGCAGAAATAAACTAGAAACTAGGAAAATGCTAACACACACATAAAAAATTCAACATAATTATTTTTGGACAATTGTCCTCGAAAAACCCCAATGTAGGAAACTTGGTGCAAAAAATGAGGGTTTTATTATTATATGCAACAACAAATCTAAGTACAAAAATATGGATGCCCAATTGACAATCCTTTGGAAAATGTACTGGAAAAATAGTTTAGAGGAATTTTCTCCCTCATGCAAATCCACTTCAAATTCCTGCAACAATGGATTCCTACAATCACATGTGAATTCCAGTAACTACAAATTCTTGTGATCATGTGTGAGTTATTGTAATCGCGAATTATTTTGATCATGCGTGAATTCCTGTATTGCGGCCTATTCTTCAGAAATATTCAACCTACTCCCTCCTACCAAACTGACACTGGAGAGACACTAGAAAATCCTTCAGATCTCTCTACTGCTACTCCTCTATTGCTTCTTCCCTTCTCTGGCTCGAACACTTCTTCTTGCATTGACACGGAAACTGGATAGCTCAATCTTCCAAAGGGACTTGCCCACCCTCACTTATGCATCCTTCTAGCTTGAACTTCTCTCCCTTGCTCAATCTTTACAACTCAATAGCTCGATCTACCAAGGAACTCACACTGAGTGTGTTATTCTCAATCCCCATTAACCTTCTCTAATAATCCTTCATTGGCTCACCAACGACCATGATTAAGTCATCATCAATAGTTAAGATCATCTTTGGGTTGATCTATGTGAGTTTCTAGAGAATTCTCACCTTTTTGAATTAATTGGTATTAATTAATCATTTTTTAAAGTTAGAGTTAGGAAAAAATTAATTACTGATTAATTAACTTAATTTAGCCATCTCTAGGTGTTTTCTCCTGAAACGTTTTCTAGGTTCTAGAGTTCTTTTGTTTCTTACTACTCTAATGAAAGTTGAGACTAGAACACTTATCTAATTCTACAAAACTGATAACTCCCTCTTAGTGAGGAAGGTGTTCTATAATATCTCATAACATATCTTTCCATATGCTCTCCTAATGTCTAACAACTATGACAACCTTCCACTGTGCAACTCTAATTCATCTGCCACAATTGTAGCTGAACCATACTGCATCTGCGCTATTTCAAACCCTACACTATACACTTAATACTGCGACCAACTTTTCAATGCACAAAAAATTATCTCATGTTGTTTTTGCTGCAAATACTGCAACTGATATCTAAAAAACTAAGTCAACTATATCTATGGACTAGAACTACCTCCTGAGTCATTTACTTCTACTAGTCTCTACAATGTCTACTCAATTTGTCTGCACTACAACTACATTATGCTCCTCAGCATCAGAATGTAGCTAGTACTGGAAATGTCCCTCAAGAAATGAATGTGTCATCTAACATTGATCCATCTACTACTGAATAGTGTGAGATCCTATATCAAGGGTATTGATCCATGGAGGAACATCTGTCTGATGGTATCCTTGTTGGACCTTACCTGATCCTGCAACTTTGAAGCATTATGCTCCTCCTCCATTTGGAGGTATAACTGTTATCACCCTGCACTACAACTACGATCATACATTGTTGAAGCCATTGCACTAATGTTTCTATGTTACCACTAGAGTATACTACATATGCATTGCTTCCATCACTACAACTATGTACTCATCACCTTAGAGCCTAAACTAATAAACTTCCATAGGGTTGCTTTCTCTGAAGCTAGACTCCATTTGAGTCTTGATTTCCCTATGAAATAGAAATGGGAAATCTTTTCCTTCCTTCTAGCAAATCCTCTTTACTGCAATTCACATTCCTATTTACATCCCAAACTAGACTGTGTAGTTTTTATACGGGAATATCAATATTGTCTCTGGAAACCCTTTCTAGTAGAATCTTTGCCTTCTGTTCGTCTCTTGTAGCATTGTGAACTAGTTTAATTTATCATGAGGGAATTGTTCTTTTCTCTATGCAACTGGCCAATTTTCACTTCCTCCATTGGCTTCATCTACTAAAATTAACTCAACCTCCTTTCCTTTTCTTAAAAAAAAAAAACCTCTCTAGTGGGAACTGCGCCTGTAACTTGCAACTAGGTAATTCACATTGTTTATGTCACTGCAAATAGTTTTAAAATTATCTCGCATGTACTAACTAAAACTAGCTCTGCTGACACAGAATCCTACTACTATGATACTGTGGGCTCATTTAGAAAAAGTGATGGTCCCTCTGCAACAATATCGAATTAATATAATTGATCTCCTTGTTGCAAATGTGATGAACCCTACCCATCCGACACATTGGAGTTTCATACACCTCCTGTTGGATTCGTTGCCTCACTATCTCCTCTCAAGCCTAGTCCCTGGCTGGGACCGTTTTTTTCTTTGCAACTTGCACTGGATAACTCATACTTCCATTGACACATGTCTAGAAGTCAATAGTTTTCCCAGATCTCCATTTTGGTTGACTCTTATGACCTCCTCCAGAAATCTCATACGTCCATCTCTCGAAAGCTGCAAAATTTGTGAAACGAGAAATTTACTGGGAAATAAATCAAGAATCTCGCTCTCTTCATTGTGGCCCTATTGTTTATACTCACACTCCTTGATGAATGCATATATTTGCTCCTATTTTGTATCTAAGTTTCCTTTAGTAACTAAATTACTACCTTCAACTACTCATTGAGAATTTTCTCTCGTCCTTCCACATGTCCTTCTCCAAGAACTAGCACATGACCTACAACTTCTGCAACTCAAACTAATTACTCTCGAAAAACTAAACAACCTACTACTACTAGAAATATAGAATTTCCTCCTAAAAACTAGATTTGGAAACCCTTTGAGAAAACTGGAAGTTTCCTCCCTCTCTGTGTGCAAATTTCTCTTCCTCAGCTCTGCTCTTCTACTTCTCATCTAGTTAGAAACAAACTATGCCTAGGTCTACTCAACGAAATTTTGGATCTACTAATCAGAACACTCTATCCAGAAAATCCACTACAAATTCTTTCTAGTTCCTCCAATCACATTGCAAAATCTTGTAATCGTGAATTTCTACAGTTACGTGTGAATTCCTGTAATCACGAATTCCTGCAATTACGTGTGAATTTTTATAATCACAAATTCCTACAATTACATGCAAATTCCTATAGTGTGGCCCTCTCACTTCTAAGGTCTATTCAATTTTCTACTGGCTGTAAACTGAAAATCGAACCCCTACCCCTACAATTCACACTCTCCACATATCTAGGAATAATTCTCTTAGATCTCCCTCTACACTACAAAATTTTCTCCCTTGCTATTGAGAAAATCCTAGCACACTTAAATTAAAAAATTTGACACAATTTTTTCTGGATAATTGTCCCCTGAAAAAACCAATGTGGGAAAACTAGTGTAGTAGATGAGTGTTTTATTATTATATGCAATAACAAATCTAAGTATAAAAATCTTGATTCCCAACTCGCAATCCCCATTAAAAATATACTAACAAAATAGTTTGGAGAAATTTTCTCCCTTCTGCAAATCCATTGTGAATTCCTATGTGATCACATGAAAATTCCTACAATGTGGTTTTTTCTGCGAAAATATTAAGCCTCCTCTCTCCTACCAACTTGACAATGGAGAGACACTAGAAAATCGTCTAGATCTCTTTGCTCCTTCTCCTCTACCAGTACTTCCCTTCTCTGTCCTAAACTCTTCTTCCTAAACTAACATGGAAGCTAGATAACACGATTTACCCAAGGGACTCCCTCACCCTCACTTGTGCATATTTCTAGCTCAAACTTCTCTCCCTTGCTCAATCTCTACAACTAGGTAGCTCAATCTTCCAAGGAACTCGCACACTGAAAAAGGAAACAATGAAATACGTAGTGAAAGGATTATTTTTTCTTGTCCTGAAAAGGGAAACAATAAAATTGTTGGTGAAGTTTCTAGAATGTTAATAGGTGAAAGTAGAACACCAACATCCATCATGTCTGCTTCACCCATTACCCATTCCCAAGAGGAAACAAGAAACCATCACCCTAAACTTCATCACTAGTTTAGCCAAATAAAAAAGGAAGAATGACTCAACAATAGCGGGGGTAGATAAATTAAGTAAAACAACACATTTTATTCCAATACAATCTACCTATAAGGCAATTCAAATTGTTGATATATTTATGAGCAAAATCTTCCACTTACATGACATACCTAAGACAATGATCTATGTTCAAGATGTAAAGTTTACTTATGTCTTTCGGAAAGCTTTATTTATAGGATTAGGTTCTTAGGTGCAATTTACTACCGCATACCTTCCCCATAATAATGGGAAAATAGAAAAGGGTAAATCAAGTATTAAAGGAAATGCTAACAATGCATGTCATGCAACAACCTACCAAATGAGAATAATATCTCCACTTAGTAGAATTTTCATATAATAAAAACTATCATGCCTCTTTAAGAATGAGTCCTCTCGAGGTTTTGTATGGATGAAGGTAAAGAACACCCCTTAATTAGAGTTATCCTAGGGATAGGTTGGTGTTGGGGATGGATATGTTGAAATAAATTGAATAGATTATGAAAAATGTACAGGGAAACTTGAAAGTTGCCCAAGACTGGCAGAATCATATCTATATAAAATATGATCCTACAAAGAGTTTCAAGTGGGTGAACATGTGTACATAAAGTTTAAACCAAAAAAGAGCACTTTAAGATGGGGAACTTATGCGAAACTGGCTCCTTGATTATGCGTCCCATTTGAAATACTCACAAGGATTGGGCCTATATCATACACATTCTCTTTACCGAGTTATATATGCAAACAAAAAGTGTTTCATCTCTCTTTTTTAAACAAATATATACAAGATCGTAAGCATATTATGGATTGGCATAATGTTTAGGTAGACAATGAAATTTGAAATAATTATATATGTTTTCTTAAGTGGCGATTGATAGAAGCTAATAGTTGTCATTTTGATTATGGGTGTAGGTCAAACCAGATGGATAATTCATGGTTGAGCCTCTATGTATACTATATCAAAGAGAAACTATGTGATGAAATCGAGTTATGACCCAAGTTGAAGTGCAGTTGAAGCACTTCAACCCGGAAGAGGCTACCTGGGAAGATTAAACTTCTATGTGTGAGGCATATCACAACTTGTTCTAAGGGCCAAGAAACCCGAGGATGGTGTTATTTTTTAGCAGGGGAATATGTAATACCACTAGTAACTTGTAAATATTTTACTTACCTTTCCTCTCAAATTTACTTTTACAGGCTATGGGGCCCATGCTGAAGGTCAAGTATGAACCCATGATGTACATAAATGTTCTTCCTACTTTAAAATTAAATATCAATATTTTTTCATATGGTTAGCCATGCAAAATTGTGGTGGGAAAAGGTGCTAAAGATAATTTCACATCCCATATAGTTATAGGATAGTTAGGAAATTCCATGAAGGGCTATGGGCAAAGCGATTTGCCTACCCGAATTTCCTCTCCCTAGAGATAGATTATCTCAGTAAGGGGAAAAACGTGGCTAAGAAAGTGAGAGGTGAAAGTCCTAAAGAATCCTTGTTGGTTTTGGAGCCTAGCTAGAAGAAGCCTAAAAGAGATAGTTGTTGAGTTTTAAATTCCTCAAAACAGGACACTGTTAGAGGAAAGCAAGATGCTCCCAAGAGGAAACTTGTGTTGGACCAAGTGTGGTCACTGTAAGGAAATTGTCTTGGATGTGAAATTTTCTTAGGGGAAGACCTAGTTAGTGGAAACCAGTTATCGTTGGTTATGAGGAGCATCCCTTTTCCCACTGTGGTTTTAGTGAAATACCAAGTTTTATTAACTAGATAACTGATGTGTTAGAATGAATTTTTTGTATGCATGTGTAAGAAACAAATTCATTCTTTTGTTTCTATATTAAGAGGAAAGTTTCTAGGTATACAATATATATAGAAGATTAAATAATCTACATGATCCTAGTATGGAAAATTAGAAATTCAAATATAGGAAGTGTTAATGAGTCTTGCTAGAGTGGTAATGTACGAGGAATATTGTCAAATATGTACAAGGGTAGGTATGTCAAAAGAGATGTTGGAATCGTAACAAATTATCATTTTTGTTAAGCAGGAGTCAAGGGGAGCGAAGTCTTCCTCTAAAAAAGACAATGCTCGATCCCTGGTAGTCCCATTGATTAATAACATCTATGTATCATAATATAGCCATATAGGAATATCATAGTTTATGCATAAAGATATTCAGAAAAATAAAACATGCAAACAAAGCAAGTTTCCAGAATTAACAATGAATACTACATTAACATAGTGCATAGGAAAGAGAAACCCCAATTCATCTTTTGTCTAGATGTGAAATAAGGTATGCATGTATTATCCAAAATTCAAGGAATATTTAGATTCCAAATCCAATGAGAAAGAGAATTTATTTTATGCTGCAAAAACAAATTCCTACTAAAGAAATGCCAACATTTAACTTAAAATTCTATTAGAAAAATGCCAAAAATAAGAATGTAGGGCTCCGACAATGGGCTTGGAGGTGTATATATATATATATATTATATATATATATTATATATATATATATATATACACACATATATATATACATAGATATATATATATAAATTAGAATAGCATTGGATGAAAATAATTATGGTAGTGCATATATATAAAAATCAAGTTCGAACGTAGGTTGAGAAAGATTCCTACCCAGGAATCTAACCTGACTAGGGTCAATCATAATTTTTAAAGAAAAATATGTAGCAAGAAATGAGAATCTAATAAATACATAAATACCCAGATGGAAACAAAGTATGAGGATGAACACGAGAGCTGATCATTCAGTGTTCCATCAAGTTAACCAACAATTCATACAAATATTTAAATATGTAGGGTAAGACTCTATTCTAATTTTATCATACATATCCAATCAATTGACTTTCTAACTCTTCAAACCCTATCTGAAGAAAAAAATAGCATGAATTCCTCTCGAAGGGTCCCAAAAGCCAAGCACAAAGTGAAAATAGAAGTCTAAAGTCGCAATGATCTAGGTGTGCTAATCCTTCGTAAGGCACAATCAAAGTTAAGCCACAAATTTTGACTTCAGTCATGCTCAGTCCATTCTTGGGTGTCACAGACCAAAGAAGATGTTGGGAAAGTACTTTCATTTCTAGTAGAGATAGTAAGACTTGAACCCAACTCCCAGACATTAAGGAACTATTAAGAATTGATAGGTAGCTAACAAGAAATACTACGAAATGAACATGTGCGTGGTAGGAAGAGTACTCGCCAAGAAATGACCAGAAAACATGTGAGCTTCCCATTTATCTGCAAGTAGAAAAGTAACATTAGAATTTATTAACGAGTTAACCAACCCCAATTCTATTTGGTAGAAAACTGAAGAGATAGTAAGGCTAGTTGTCCATAACATATATGAACAAAAATTAAATGTTGAAGCTAGTGCGAAACATACTCGAACATCTTGAGAAGAGACGACTTGAGCCTGCAAGAGAACCAAAGGACTCAGAGCCAACCATTGTCATGGGTAAGGAGTTCTTGCATAAATAGCCAACTCATTTTAGTATTGACAAGAGAATAAAACCCTAAACTACAAAAAAGTCAAGGGAGGCACATAGGCGTACTGATTAACTTACCACAATGCCAAATGAACATTCCATTAGCATTTGCGTGAGAGAAGTTGAGTCTAAATCCAACCACTCGGGTATGAAGCTCCAAGAAGATATTAGTAGTGTCCCTTTCAAATAAAAAAGGATAGAAATACATACCTCAACGCAATAGCAAAGAAGACCACAAAGACCACAAAGAAATTAGGGAAAGTTATCCTAATCTCGAAAATTCACGAGCCAATACCTAATCAACTGGTCAGATACAATCTCCTCACCATCTGATCAATGATAAGTCCAAAAAGGGCTCAAGTGGGTTGAAGACTTTAGGTTAAAATTTTTATATGCCAATATATGTAATTATCGTGTGATGAAAATACCATCGAGGTGTAAAACCTTAACTGGATGAACTACTAGTTGATCTATCAAAACTTAGGAATGATAATAAGAGAAATACAATCAGGAAATATTATCTAGAATATTATTGATTGTTGAATGGGTTTGAACAAAGAAAATATATACACATACATGTGAGAATTCAGTCAAATATGAAAGTGTCATTAAAATATGAAGGAGAAGAAATGGCCATAGTAATTGCCAACCTAAATTCTAGGGGTTGGAAAAAAGTTAAAAAAGAAAAATTAAAAAAAATCTCAATTTAGTTTATAAATGTAATTTTTATTTGGGCAATTTTTACATGGGATGAGTAAAATAACTATACTATTATAAGTAAATTAACCACATACAAAATATCAATATACTTTTTAATAAAATTATAAAAAATTTCTGAAAAAGATCATTGAAATTCAAAATTCAAATCTGATGTGAATATTTCACTATTTAATTAAATAATTAACATTATTCTTTTAAAAATAATAAAGAATAATATTTATCGATAACTTAAAAATATCTTTCAAAATAAAATACCTCCCACATTAAAAACAAATAAAATTAAAAAAATATTAAAACAAAAGACCTTCGCAATAAACCCTGTCGCCATGTCAAATCATATATATTTAAAATTTACTTTCCAACTAAAAATGACATTTTTAAGAGTAATAATTTTTTTACTTTACATAGAATCAAATCAACTCCTTTACACGAGACTTTGAAGCCAGTTGCCATGTAAATACTTAAAATTCACATAAAACCAATCACCTTTATATTGCAACGTATAACTGTTGATATTTGTCATTAGAATAGCTTAGAAACAAATGGCGAGGACACAATGTTGTTAGGATAAAAAATGGAAATTTTAGTATGATTTTAAAAAATGTTTTCTAATTTTTTTTTAGAAATTTTGGATGTTTTAGAATTTTTTTTTGTAGTATTGAATTTATTTTTACTATTTAAAAAAATTTATTAAAAACATTTTTTAAAATAAATCTTTAAAAATAAATTAAAATACTATTAAAATTAATTTTTGAAATAATTTTTACTAGACAACCAAAAATTTATGAGTCCATCTGAAATTACAATTTCAGACAACCAAAAATTTATGAGTCCAACAAAAAATTTATGAGTCCATCTGAAATTACAATTTCATTAGACAACTAATCAACTCAATTGTAACCTCCGTAGACAGCCAATCAACTTTAGACACCCATGTGAAGCAATCGACTTTGCCACTGGAATTCCAGCGAATGCGATCTGAAGGATGATTAAGGACCTATTAGGAATTGATGGGTAGCCAAGGACTACTACGACATGAACATGTGCATGGTAGGAAGTGCACTCACCAAGAAATGACCAGAAAACATGTGAGCTTCCCATTTATCTGCAAGTAGAAAAGTAACATTAGAATTTATTAACGAGTTAACCTACCCCAATTCTATTTGGCAGAAAGCTGAAGAGCTAGTAAGTCTAGTTGGCCATAACATATATGAACAAAAATTAAATGTTGAAGCTAGTGGGAAAGATCCCCTGACGTCTTGGGAAGAGACGAGTTGAGCCTAGAAGAGAACCAAAGGAATCAGAGAACCATTGTTGTCGTGGGTAAGGAGTTCTTGCACAGATAGCCAAGTCATTTTAATATTGACAAAAGAATAAAACCCTGAACTACAAATAAGTCAAGGGAGGCGCATAGGCGTATTGATTAACTTACCAGAACGCCAAATAAACTTTCCATTTGCATTTGCATGAGAGACGCTGAGTCTAAATCCAACCATTGCGGTATGAGGCTCCAAGAAGATATTAGTAGTGTCCCTTTCAAATAAAAAAACACAGAAATACATACCTCAATGCAATAGGAAAGATGAAAATAAAAAAGTAATGACACTCATCTAGTGAGTCTATAACCAGGTGGAGACAAACTTCATTCTCTACCTGACCTCAAAGAAATTAGGGATAGTCCCCCCAATCTCGAAACTTCACAGGCCAAGACATAATCAACCAGTCAGATACAATCTCCTCATCATCTGATCGACGATAAGTCCAAAAAGGGCTCAAGTGGGTTGAAGACTTTAGGTTGAAATTGTTATATGCCAAGACATGTAATTATCGTGCGATGAAAAGACCACCTAGGTGTAAATCCTTAACTGGATGAACTACTAGTTGATGCATAAAAAACTTAGGAATGATAATAATAGAAATCCAACGAGGAAATATTATTTAGGATATTATTGATTGTTAAGTGGGTTTGAATAAAGAAAACATATACATATACATCTGAGAATTCAGTCAAATAGGGAAGTGTCATTAAAATATGAAAGAGAAAAAATGACTATAGTAATTGCCAACCTAAATTTTCGTGGTTGGCAAAAAGTTCAAAAGAGAAAAAATTAAAAAAGAAACTCCATTTATTTTTGTAAATATAATTTGCATGTGATGAATAAGGTAACTATGCTACTATGAGTAAATTAGCACTACAAAATATCAGATACTTTAAATAAAAATTATAATTTAAAAAAATCAAATTCAAATCTTAGTAAATATTGATAAAAAAATATTATTAAAAGTAATATTATTCTTTTAAAAAATAAAAATAATATTTATCAAAACTTAAAAATATCTTTCAAAATAAAAATACCTTCCAAATTATAAAATGATAAAGACAAATAGACCTTTGCAATAAACCCTGTTGCCGTGTCAAAACATATATATTTAAAATTTACTTTCCAACTAAAACTGACTTTTTAAAGTGTAATAATATTTTTACTTTACATAGAATCAAATCAAATGCCTTTTTAGGCGTGATAAATTGTTTACTTTACATAGAATCAAATCACCTTGACACGACACTTTGAAGGCAGTTGCCATGTAAATATTTAAAATTCACATAAAAACAAATCACCTTTGTACGTATAACTGTTGATATTTGTCATTAGAGTAGTTTAGGAAGGACACAATTTTAGTAAGATAAAAAAATTGGAAATTTTAGTAAGATTTTCAAAAATTAGTAATTTTTTTTTCAAAAATTATAAATTTTTTTTTGCGTGTTAATTATTTTTTTTCAAATTTTATTATTAAAAAAATTTCATTAAAATATTTTTAAAGTCAATTAAACCACTGTTAAAATTAAAATTTTGAAATAATTTTCACTAAACAACCAAAAATTTGCGAGTCCATCAGAAATTGTAGACAACCAATCTTGTAACCTCCTAGACAACCATGTGAAGCCATCGACTTTGCCACTAGAATTCCAGCGAACGCGATCTAACCTCTATAGACAACCAATCAACTTTAGACACCCATGTTAAGCCATCGACTTTGCCACTAGAATTCCAGCGAACGCGATCTGAAGGATGATTAGGCCAAACCCGTAATGCATGAAGTGCAAAGACTATTTTGTCTACTTCGCCGACTGCTTTTGGAACGCAGCTCAAAATATGACAAACTGACAAATCCAATTTTGGCAGGAAGCGGCCATTGTAGATTATATGCAGCTTGAGTTTAGGTAGGGGTTATTCAATGTTGATAGAAGAACTATTTATTCCATTAAATTTGAGATTATAACTAAAATGCTATATTCATCTTAAATTTTTCTGCTGAGATTTGAATTTATAACTAAAAAGCTATATTAACATCGGATTCTATAAAATTTTGGAGTAGTCTTTTGTCTATCGAGTTTGAGAAATTGTATGGATGGTTAAAAATGGTCGAAATTTGGGCAAAAAAAATTTCGGAAGATCTTGTAGAGGCAGTGTTTGAATCGTGTTTTTAATGGGGGAAATGGATTTGGCACCACTATCACGTTTAAGACACCTATATTTTTAAATTTTAACAACTATAACTTGGATTTACAAAAAATCTTGCCAGATTTACCAGAATTTCCATAACTTTCTGAGCAATTCCTCACCGCTAAAATTTTATCATGGATCAAAAAGATATGGTTATTTTTTTAATTCTTTTTTTAACGACATGGTGAATCGGTAACTGCGAGGCCTAATCTAGGGGAGACCCAGGATCAAACCTCATAGCTGCCACTATAACACCAAGAACATAACCAACCACCTGCAAGTAGGATATAGGAACTTAAAAAGCTATGGTTTATAATTCGACTTTTTGGAGATTCTGATGGAATCCAGTGGAAGAAATTGAGGTTAAATATTGATTTGTTGCAGTTAAAATGGTTTTTTAACTGCATATTTGGATTCAAAACCCCGAAAAATCCAGCTTTGATTGTGCAGAAACTAACTATCAAACATGCGATTCCAATAAATTGCTACCCAATTTTGACTAGAAAAACCAAAAAGCTTCCAAAAAAAAATCACATTATAGACCACTGCCTTATTTATTAATTGAGAATTTATATGTGATGGTACACTCTACTTTTAAATTTCTCATACAAAAAGCTACGTCTTTATTTTCTCGAAACCAGCCATATGGAGAAATGGGTTTTGCCTTCCACTGGGTTCGAGGTCATGAGCATTCCCATGGCCAATGCCATAGTCAACGTGGCCCGCACCCATGTCTCATGGCTCCCGACCATGTGAACGGGGCTGCACCATCTCCAAGCGGCATTTCCAGCTGCCTATGCATCTGGCCGATTCATCTAACCCGATTCATCTTAACGTGTACTCTGGTTTTTTAGGGTTTGTGTCAGATTTCAAGATTGGATTGGACTGGATTGAACGGAGCTGCACCATCTCCAAGCGGCATTTCCAGCTGCCTATGCATGTGGCCGATTCATCTAACCCGATTCATCTTAACGTATACTCTGGTTTTTTAGGGTTTGTGTCAGATTTCAAGATTGGATTGGATTGGATTGAACGGGGCTGCACCATCTCCAAGCGGCATTTCCAGCTGCCTATGCATGTGGCCGATTCATCTTAACGTATACTCTGGTTTTTTAGGGTTTGTGTCAGATTTCAAGATTGGATTGTAGATAAATTTTATAGATATGAGCAGAGTCAAATAAATCGTTTATTTATTTCTAAAATCGACTCATAATCCATATTTTATAATCCCTTCTGCATTTCATTTCAATACAGACAACGCTCTACGAAGTTGCCTCAAATTTCATTTATTAATATAAAATGACACCCAATTCTCCAGATCTCCATCAAGCTAATGAAACTTCAACCGTTTTGAATATCACTTCAAGATCGCCATTAAATGTAGATCCCAAATGACAATTTGGAGAATAAAGTGAATCCGAAACGGTTGAAAAAAAAACGCGTTGGCGTGAGGACAAAGCATATATAAATATCCCCAATCTTCAATGTACAAAACTCTTCACAGTTAGGTGTTTTTTTTGGGATTTTGTCTCTATCTCAAACCCATATTAGTTGAGTTGGGAATATAGGAAAGGAGTTTCGGTACTCCACTTTCTTCCGCAAAAAATATACACGGAAAGCATGACACGCCGTAAACAGTGCATTATACACATTTATGAATGAATAAAAAAACAGAGGCGTAGAATGAATCAAGAATTTTATCTTCAATTCTTCGGAATTTGGCGATTGGAGTAACAAGAGATGAGGAAAACCTAAAACTTATTCCTTCCTCTCTTTCACTCTGCCACACAGTGGAATCGACGCCGCATCAGTGAGACGGCATCATCTGATCTAAAATGACAATCAAACCCATAATAAAAGCTTGGTCGTAGCCAGGCCACACTACCAGATTGAACACATCTCCTCCCAGCTTTATCCCAGCAGATCTCACCTGCTTTGGCTTCACCTGCAAAATTACAATTATTTTCAGAATATTGCATCTCCACATTAGGATTGGGGATTTTTAAAATATTGTGGAATCATGGCGAAGTCAATAGTTTGACCTCATCAGATTTTAAAATATTGCATGAATCAAAATATCCCACACCTCACCTCACCTCAAACTTCAAAATAGTCTGAAATGACAAAAATTGAGGCATGGATTTATGTGAAGCAGACCTCTGCAACGACGTCGCCGCAGCTGTTGAGAATGGTGAAAGAACGCTTGGCGTAACATCCTTCGATATGATAATGAGAATAGGGATTCTGCTTGCTTTTTGTAGGAACACCCACGTAGACCTCTGCTAACTTATTTGTGGTAATCAACAGAGAGGGCGCCCTTTTCACGACAAACAATGGTTTTTGGGAGTCCTGGAATTCTCCCAAAAATCCTTGCCATTCATTATGGAGACTCAGCCTCTGTTTCACATACAGTAATACAATTCATTTGACCTTTCTAACATTGCAGCGATTTAATTATTCTTCGTTAGTCTAATAAAGACAATAGAGAAGTATTATTTATGTATACCTTGCGTCGCATTGTGAGGAGAGCCGTTCCCGCTGCGTCCATGAGAAGGACTTCGTTCTTGGGATGGGAACAATAGTTGTCCACTCTGAAGACGAGGTTCCCGATCGGATCGTACACAGTGAAGCCGCTGCAGCTTAACACCAGAGATTTCTTCCATACTGTTAAGGCCATGGCAGAGTCTGTGCAGAACTTATCGTCTACCACTACACGCCCTGCGAGTACTGCTGCGTCGTCCGGATGAATCTTGGAAATCATCGCTACAGAAAATATGATCGATCGCCCGATGATACAAGAGAGGCAAACCGGCTATGAGTAGAGGAATAATGTTGGATACTGATGGCTTGTGACTTCTCGTGCGGTCGATCCCTTTTAAATCTGATCGCCATTGGCCATGGCATCCCCTGATCCTTCATCCAAAAATATCCCGCAAAAGATAATATTTAAAAACGTGCAGAAACGTCACCTTGCCCAGGACTCTCTAGATCGATGTTAAAAGATTTACAAGGCTCTGATTATGCCACGTGTTTCTTGGCCGGTGACTTTCTTTTTGGGCGGCAATTAAAAATGATTAGGGTGATGAATATGCCGAGATTGAATGATGTTGGGGTCCCTTGATTTGACGTCTTTGTCATCGCCCGGCAATGTCGACAACGTCTGACGCCGACAAACTGATATACATCTATTACTTTTATTAGATAACTCCCGTGAAGACTAAATCAATCTAGAATATCAAGTTTCTTTTATTAAATTTATTTATTAAAAGTACATATCCGGAAGTGTAAGATTTTATTACGAGAGTAACTTTTATTAGATAATTTCCGTGAAGACTAAATCAATGTAGACTACGCAAACACCAAGTTTCATTTGTTAAATTTATTCATTAAAAATACACATCCGCAAGTATAAGATTTTATTACGAGAGTAACTTTTCCTTCCAATATAACATTAAAATGAGATGTTACCATAAAGTAGGTGATTAATCATAATCATTATAGTGTAATTAAGATAATACTATATATTGATTTGTTTGTCTTCACAGGTTTATGGATTTTACAATTAGGAACGAAAAATATGTGTAATTTTAATTTTGAGTTAACCAAAAATAATATTAAATTTAAAAATAATCTTAATTTTAATAATTAACAACACGCTTCGATTTTAATAATTAAAAAATCAGTAGTCTACTGAGTCGACGATTTATGTTTTGGGTTTCGCACTGACTCGCCACCTGTGAGACTACTCCGACAACCCCTTTTGACTTGCCATGGTGCCTGTCCTTCTTCGTCTCTGTCTACCCACCTTCTTCATCTCTGTCTCGTCTACCCTTCTCTGTCTCTGTCTCAGTTACCTCTTGCAGGCTTTGTGCTTCTTTCGCAGGTTCCTATCGTCTCACGACGAGTCAACAAGACATTTTTTCTACCACACATTAAAGGAGGAATTTCAAATTTGGGAGAGGCGCCATTTGATTTTGAAATCAGAAATTCCCTTTCCCACATTTCCTGCACCTCACGAGTGTTTGATTGTGGCACAGACCTTACTAGGATTCAAAAAATTAATCGACTAGTGAAGTCATCGACTCATTCGACTGCTTGGCCTGTACGAGTCGATAATTTCGCTCATGGCACATTTATGTACCGGGTGAAAGTTCGAATTTGCTCCGGGTCGTCCGCTCCCTTAATATTCAAAATCGACCCCACACTTGTTATTTCTCCTCTATGCCTACCATTTTTTCTCTGCGTGCAGTGCCATTCCTCCATTTCCATTTGCAAAGCAAGAATTGCCGACCGAGCCGTGGAAACAAAGCGATGCGAACATTTTTCTGGCCATGCCACAAAGGTGAAACATTGTTACCTTCCTCCTGTTACAATTTTTCAACAATTTTTCTCCTTATACAATTTTTCTAATAAATCATGCTTCTGTTACAAATTTTCCAATACATTTGCTGCTTGTTACAAATTCTCATGTTTCAAGTTTAAAAACGAACTCGGTTCGTTAGACTACATCACGTCGATTCGTGGAGCATAGTATTGTCGAAATCCAGTGAACAAAGGTAAATTTCTACCAAATTTTGTTTGTTACATTGCTTGTTTTTGTTAAAACTTTTCATGCTTCTGACGCTGACTAAGTTGCTGCAATAATGACAAGTGAGTTGCCACAACAGTGACTAGTGAGATGCACAACAATGAAACAAGAAGTTTCCATAATGGGTGAACAATTAGTTTACCTATTGCCACAACTCTTTGGGTCATTGCGGGAACTCATGGATCACCATTGCAGCAACTCACTTGTCACCCTTGTAGCGACATAGTAGTCTAACGAGTCATGCTCATGTTACTAATGTTCAATGAAATTTGATCTTGTTGTTACACTATGTTTTGAGCTAAAAACATGAACAAACTTACAAAGGATTTAAAGTTATAGTTGAACAAATCTCTCCTAATCATTTCAGTAGTAATTGATCCAAACACTAAATGATGAATACTTGAATGAACTTGATTATCATTTGATTGTTAATTCTTATAGTGATGATTATTCATAAGGTAATTATTTTTTACTAGTAAAAGTTAAAAAATTTATAGCATTCAAATTATTAAAAATTAAATATGGATATCTAAGTTATAGGTCAATCATATAGCTTTTGAAAGTTTAGATCTTTTGAGATTTAGAAAACAATAAAATTAGCACAACCACATTAAATAAAGTGGTTGAAATACAGTGATAGACATCATTTTCCCCCTTTTAATGCTATTGATAAGTGTATGGAAGGTGGAAAAGGACATCAATAAATGTATTTATAGGACTTTATTAATGTGGTTGCGCTAGATCTTTGCTCTGCAACCTAGGGTTCTGAAGCGTCTCTGCAACGACGCACCCTGCTCTCTTTTTTCTCACGCCTCTCTTCTTTTTGCACTTCATACCGTGACAACAGCCTGTTGTCATTCTCTGCGCCACAATGGCATTTCCCCAAGGGGGGTTTCATTGCCCTCCCCCGCTTCTGAAAATGTTCCTCAAGCGATGAATACGACCAAACCTCTAGATACTGATCAACATGACAGAGAAGAACGAAACCCTCATATGCAGGAAACGACAAACGACTTCACTGTGCAGACTGACAGGAGCAATGAAGAACAAGAAGGAAAGTCCAAGCAATAGGAAACGCCAAAGTGTACCTCATCGACATGCAGACCCGTAGCTGCTGAAAGACCCAAAATAGAACTTCCCAGCCACCGAATCAATGCTCGGATCTAATACATGAAGGACCATGCGCTTATTGGAAAATTTATTAGATTCTGGCCGACGGAAAAAGCTTTGCAAGGATGGATCTAAGCCAAATGGAAGCCCAAGGGACAGATCACTTTGCAGCTAGGACCAAAAGGGTTTTTCACAGTGACTTTCTTCTACATCGAAGATCGAAATAGGGTCTTGGATGAAGGTCCTTATTTCTTCAACTCTATTGGTCTGTATTTAAGAGCTTGGAGAGAGAGATTCAACCCTGACAAGGAGGATCTCAGCTGGGCGCCAGTATGGATTAGGCTCTACTCGCTCCTCGCGGAATACTGGGATGAAGAATCACTTAGAGCCATAGGTCAGGGGCTGGGAGAGTTTGTCAAAATTGCTAAAGAAACGAAGCTGAGTAGATATACCTCATACGCCCACATTTGTGTCTTCATGCGCTTGGACAAAGCCCTTCCGGAATCAGTAAGTCTCTTCCATGATGACTATGAATGGATTCAACCCTTAGATTTTGAACATGTTCCTTTTCGTTGTCGTAAGTGCCATGCCCTTGGGCATCTATTCAGAGATTTCCCTCTGAATGCTCATCCACAAGCCTCTGAACCCTCAGGCAAGGCGGACCATGAAGGTTTCACCAAGGTTGTAAGCTGTAAGAGAACGCACAAAGAACCTTCCTCTGGGAAAAAGCCCCATCAGGATGCTGCTCCCATCCCCTCCACGAGCAATAGCTTCGAGGTTTTAGCAAAAACTTTGGAAGACCCAACCCAAATCTCTGCGCCAATACCCCAGCTGATTATCAAATCCCCCCTGAACCCTCCTTCAGCCTCCTCTCCCAACCCCCTGCCTCCAAAAACCTTGAGTGGGACTTCCAAAGTAGGCCCAAAAAACCCTGAATGGAAATCCAAGGAAATGGATGTGGATGATCCCCAAAGCCAGCCCATGCACTTAGCTCTCATCTCAAAGGAAAGCAGTCAAGTGCAACACATGGATGAAGAACTAGAAAGCATAGATCTGGGTGGTCTAGATATTTTTGAGTTGGAACAAGTTTGCAGAATGAAGGAGTATGATAAAATCCAAGCGCACCAGCTTAGCACTCTGGAAGTTATCATATACAGAGCCTATCAGCAACAACAATTGGGAATACAACTGGGAAGTCAATGGGACGGCTACTTCCTTCCAAAAGACTCCAAAAAACGTGGAAGAAAGATAGATCTCCAGCGAACTATAGCCATAGGGAAAATCCTGGTTGACTTAGGCAGATCTGCTAAATTGACAAAGTACTACAAGCCCACTACTAATAGTGAATCATGAAGCTCACTTCATGGAATCTAAGAGGGCTCAATAGCCCCGGGAAACTTAGAATGATTAAAAATATGATAAAGCAGGAACAACCCCAGATATTCTTTCTGAGGGAAACAAAATGCAACAGTAATACTTTGGGAAACATCCTTTCAAAAGCTTGTCCAGGCTGTTATTCGGTTGCTATGGATGCATCAGGTGCTTCTGGCGGATTGGCAATCGCCTGGAATACACAAGCAATAACGCTTTCAGATTTCCATGCCTCCCACAACATTATACATGCAATGTTTCATATAATTGGCACCAACATTCATGGTCATCTTACCAATGTTTATTTTCCGCAGGAAGCAGCCAACAAAATTGCTCTTCTATACACCATAGAAGCACTGAACGCCAATAGAGACCATCCCCTATGGGTCATTGGAGGAGACTTCAATATGATCACCAAGTTAGAGGAAAAGATGGGAGGTCGGGCCAGGGTGGAACAGGAAACCGACCACTTCAAAGATTTTATCCACAACAATATGCTAATAGACATGCAAACCTCCAATGGAATGCACACATGGAGCAATCGCAGGGCAGGGCAACATCAAATTGCTTTAAAACTTTACAGATTCCTCATCTCGGATAATGTAGTACATCTCGGTGGCGACCTCTCAGCATCCATTCTTCCATACTTCGGATCCGACCATTGGCATATCTCTCTCCAATGGCAACGACCAGGCGACTCAACCAGACGTCCATTCAGATTTGAGGCATTTTGGCTTTCCCATCCCACCTTCAACGACTTCATCAAATTCACCTGGAACAACTTCTCTGCGCTAGAGGGTTAAAAAATGTTCCAGTTTCAACAGAAGCTCAAATTCCTAAAAACCCATATCAAATGCTGGAATAAAGAGACTTTTGGCAACATCTTTCAGGCCCAACAAGACCTCAACAAAGAAATGAGAGATCTCCAACAACAGATAATCACAGAGGGATACAAGGACGGGATGCTGGAACTGGAAAGCCACATTCATAATCAATTGGAGGAGAGAAGAAAACAAGAAGAAATTCTCTGGAAGCAAAAATCTAGGATTAGATGGTTGAAACAAAGTGAAAGAAACACTAAATTCTTTCATAGAACTACTCTTCAAAGAAGAATGCACAATACTATTTCTTTTATACAAAAGCAAGGAGTGGAAAGAGTGGAATACCATGCAGAGATTGAATAGGAATTCATCAATCACTTCCAGGAGGTCCTACAAGAACCCCAGCTGGACAGACGACATGCTATAGAAAAGATCACTCAACATGTGCCAAAAATTATCACAGAAGAACACAACCAACTCCTTCGACCTGTAGCGTCCGAGGAGGTGGATTTGGCCATGAAGCAGCTTAAAGAAGGCAAAGCATTGGGATTGGACGACTTCACAACAACTTTCTTCCACTCTTTTTGGGAGCTAATAAAAGAGGAAGTGTGGCAGGTGGTGGAGGAATCGCGCTCACTACATTGGCTATTGCCATTGCTCAATGCAACTTTTATTACCCTCATTCCAAAAGAGGAAAGTACCCTCACTCCAGATGAATTTCACCCAATCGCTCTTTGCAACGTCATATATAAGGTTATATCCAAAGCCATTACCAACAAGCTGAAACCGCTGCTGCCCCTGCTCATATCACCTGAACAATCTGGTTACGTTGAAGGACGCCAAATTTTGGATGGCATCATCCTAACTCATGAAATCGTACATTCCCTCAAGAATTCCAAACAGGAAGGTATGATTCTCAAGATTGACCTCTCCAAAGCTTTTGATAAATTAAGTTGGACTTATATTCAAAAAATGTTACATTTCTTTTGTTTCTCACCAATGTGGATTCGCTGGATTCAAAGTTTAATCTCCTCTACCTTCTTTTCAATCCTCATAAATGGCATTCCCTCTCGACCATTTCGCCGCTCCAGAGGCATCAGGCAAGGGGATCCCCTATCCCCTTTCCTTTTTGTTCTAATGGCTAAAGGGCTTGGTCGACTTATCAAGCATGCCTTACTCCCCCAGCATCTCAAAGGAATTTCCATTCACAATTCTCCTGCTACCACTCATCAGCAATTCATTGATGACATGCTCTTCAGGTACCCATCTGTTCAGGAAGCCTCCATCTCCAAATCCCTCTTGAAGGATTTGTCTAACACATCCAGCACAAGAATAAAAAAAGCCAAATCACAGATCTTCCTTTTTCACACACCTCCTATCACTCAACAGGCTATGGCACGCTCTCTAGGTTTCTCCATAGCTTCCCTGCCATCCAATTACCTGGGCGCCCCTGTTATAGACTCTGCTATCAAGCACGCCTCCTGGCGTAGGCTCCTAGAGAAACTTGAATCCCGTCTCTCTTTGTGGACTCATAGAGCTCTGAACATAGCCAGTAGATTAGTGCTTGTCAAAGCTATGTTGCAGGCTATGCCCCTCTATCTCTTCTTAATCCTAGTAGTGCCTAAATGGGTTCTTAAAAAAATCAGAGATCTTCAGCGCAACTTTCTCTGGGGGGCACATGGAACAAATTGCAAATGGGCCCTTGTCAAATGGACTAGACCATGCAAGCCAAAGGAACAAGTAGGCATAGGTATGTGAGACCCTAATCATAGTAATGAAATCATGGGTGTAAAAATTTGGTGGAAATGGCTTTCTGCGCTTGATAAGCCTTGGGCAGCCATCTGGACAGCCAAATATGCCAATCACAGACCAGCACAGGAGCTCATAAGATTCACTCCTTCTGAGAAAGGTTCGTTAATCTGGAATGCAGCCAATCAACATTTCCCGCTGATCCATCAACATAGCTTTTGGGAAATTAGAAGCGGCAGCACAACACGATTCTGGACAGACGCGTGGAATCAGCTTCCAAAGCTTGATAGCATCCTCAACTTACCACCTAGCCAATATTGTGAGGAGCAACAAAAGAAATTTGTCAAGCATCAATGGACTCCGAAGATAGCCCAAGGGTATAGACAATGGAAGCAATCCGACGGGCTAATTAGAAATGTTGATAACTAGACTAAAGAAATCTTGGAAAGAGAGCTTCAAAAATGCAGAATCAGATACTCCGAAGGCAGAGACATCTTGAGATGGGGATATACCCCAAGAGGATCTTTCACTATGAAAGAGGCCTACAAAATAAAATGCCAAGATTCCACGCCTTTGGATCCTATTTGGGGAAGAATCTAGCTTCCGGGTATTTGGCCCAAAGTCTCCTTATTTCTCTGGCTCACTGGGCACCAGAAAATCCTAACTTGGGACAACTTAAGGAAGAGAAACATCCATGGGCCCTCCATTTGACCCAACTGCCACTCTCAAGAGGAAATGCTTCAACATCTCATGGACTCCTACTCTCTGGCTAACCAACTATGGGAGAAGGCCAGTTTTCGCTGCCAAAGAAAATGTCGAGTGCCTGAGGACATTATCAACTCCATTCGCCTTTGGCACCAATGCCCTTATAAAAGTGGGCTTCTCAACCATCTTTGGAGAATAATTCCTGGTCTTGTCCTATGTACTATATGGAAAGAAAGGAACAATCGTATTTTCAAAGACCAAAGAACTCTTGTAGAAATCATATGGGGCAACTTCTCTCACACTCTAAAAGAGACTTTGGCGCTTAAATCTTAGCTTCCGAATGACTTACCTACGCAGGAAAATGAGATAGCCATATGGAAAAATTGGAACATACAACTCCCTCAAGGAACTCCTGCCCATAAACCTTCAGAAAACATGAATATCAATAAGCACTCATGGTCCCCCCCTCCAAGGCATAGATTCAAGCTCAACTTGATGGAGCTTCTAAGGGTAACACCGGCAAAGCAGGATTTGGCGGCATCTTCGGAGATCATAAGGGCATCCCTCTCCTGATCTACCTCGACAACATTGGATGGGACACGAATAACTCAGCTGAACTGGAGGGCCTCTGGAAAGGATTACTCCTATCCCAACATCATGGTTTCCAGCCTCTCGAGATTGAAGGAGACTCCCTTATCCTCATCAATTTGGCCAACCAGCCGCTCAATGGAGCTCATGTGAATAAAATCGCCAGCAGCTGGAGACTTGAAGCTAGGCTGGACGTTATAGAAAAAACACTCAACAGCAACAGAGCAATCATTTTCAACCATGTTAAACGGGAAGGTAACAAGGTCATGGATCTATTGGCCAATCTGGGAGTGGAAAGTGGGAATTCTCTTCTCACTGGGGCTTTAGACATAATTCAGAACCATGAACAAGAACATGAATGCAAAATTCTGGTCGAAAAGGATGCAACTCCCCCAGATGAGGGTGCATATACAGTGGGTTAATGTGATGGGGTAGGGGTGCGGCAAGGTAGGACGACACCTGCCTGCCCTGTACCACATGGTTTATCGCCTGACGTAGCTTAAGCAGGGGCATTTGGTTTCATTTGAATTCACGTCATGTGGCTTTGTCATGCCCAAACTGTCATCTGATTTCTCCATCGCTTCTACATGCTATGGTCTGAGCTTGGCCTCGGCTCTCTTTAATGCTGGAGTTATGGCGGGGGTAATCCAAGGAAGGGCGGATAGTGTTAAATACAGGCTCAACTTTGTGATCGTTTGGAAGCCTCTGGTGCTTGGTGGGTCTGGTAAAGGTGTTTTATGGTATGCTGCTTTGTTGTGCGTTGTTTCCCTGTTCTTCTCAGCCAATTCTGCGACGTCGCCTTCGTCTTCTCCGAGGCTTTGTTCGGAGGCCTCCAACCTAAGTTTGGATGCCCATTTAAATAGGCCGAGCTCGGGTGAGGTGGTTGAGTGGTCCTATGTTCGAAGGGTGGTTGAGGTAATAGTTATGCCCCGTCTGCGACATAGGATGAGGAGCTGCAGGGGAACTCCTAGGCATGTGCCCTCTCGCCCGTCCTCCAATTCTCCCTCCATTTCTAGTGATCTCTCCACCGGCCACTACCCTCGTGTTCGCAGTGGGAGAGGGCATCCCCATCTCCCCAGCCATTTCCTTCCTGACTCCTCGTCGTTTCCCACCTTTGGCTTGGCGATTTTTACCTTCAATTGCTCCCTGAATCGCCCAAGAATCTGTGCTCATGTCTCAGTGTTCCTTCTTGAAGAAAGCCAGGAGGCAGGGGAATCCAGCACTCATCAGGAGGGCCCTGACTCTGTCCCTGCGCAGATTCCTTTCTCTATGAAGGATCCGAAGGTCCCAACTCACAATGCCATGGACATGGGGATGAAAACGGAGGCTCCTGGTCCCCTTGAACCTGCTGCTGCTCGTGCAAGGGATGACACTGATGCTGATCGTGCAAAGTGCTCTGCCAGAGTCTGGTTGGTGCAGAATTGTGGAGGAGCCTTCGGATGCATAGTTTCTTTCGCTGTTGCTCTGTTGATGGTCACACGACCCTTAATAGCGGGTAATTTTTGGTTCAGGATGCAAATTTTGGTTCACTGCAGCAAGTTATGGTTCAATTTACATGCCTCTTTGAATTTTTGTAAGCCCAGCAAGAGAGCCAATACTTGTTCCCTTGCGTGGGATTTGAATACCAGCTCTTGGCTAAGTTCACTGTCATGGGCAGTGTTTTTGATACTCTTTTCCACTTCTATAGGGCAGTTGTTTTCTACTACGGTCTTGATGTAAATTACCACCTTTTATGTTAATAGAATAGTTTTATTTAGAAAAAAAAATGTGGTTGCGCTAGTTAACAAATATGTGTGGATAGGATTAGTATGCCATAGTTGACTATGGCTAAAATATGTTCAAGTTATGGTTGAGGAGTGTTTATTATGGTTAACATATAGTTGAATATGGATGACCATAGTTCTCCACACCTAGCTTTAGTTATCTATAATATATTATGATTGACTATGGTTCATCATGGTTGTTTATGGTTGTTCATGTTGAAAGTGATCAACTAAGGTTTACAACAACCAATCATGGTGACAATGGTTGAGTATAGTTTACCATTGTTGGCTATGGTTGACTAGTTGACCATGGTTTATATGGCTTACCTAGAAAATATAGTAAACATGGATCAACCTAGTAAACATATATTCATGTTAAACTTAAGCCAAACTAGTAAACCTAATAAACCTAATTGACCATGTTTAACCATTATTATTTATTGTTGACCTAGTAAACCTAGTAAACACAGATCAAACTAGTAAACCTAGGTTAACCTTAAACCTAAGTCAACCTTGAAAACAAATGAACCCAGGTCAACCTAGTAAATCTAGCGTAAGAATAGCTAAATTGGACAAACATAGCTCTTCCAGGGATGGTTGTGCACACTTTTGTTACTAATGATTATGCAAGGAAGCAACATATTGATACTCTTCAAGTGTATAAAAATGATATTGCTACATTTGTAGATACTTTGAATGAAAATGTAGCAAGTGACAAAGAAAGTTTATAACAAACTAAAGATCTAGTGATTGAAGAAAAGGGTATTTCCTCTAAAAACCATGAAGAATTAATAGGTAGGCTTGAGGGAGCCTTCTCAAGGTTAGAAAAATTGATTATATAGCAATATAATGGGAAAATCCCTAACAAAACCATTCCCCTTACTTATTTTCTCCCACAACTTGTCTTTATTTTGAAAGTTAGTTAAGTTGTCCTTATTCCAAAAGGAACTACAACATTTACAAAAATCTTACTACAATTTATCTAAAACCAATAATGTGAAAAACTCATGAATAGATAATGTCTATAAGATTATTGCCACTGAAAATCTAATGCCAATATTGTAGCACCTGCATAAGTTGTCTTTTGATATATATTGCTATTGTCTATGTCACAACTTAATCAAAATACACGTATCTTCTCAGAACAAGAACTTTTTTTCTATAAAAAGTCAAAGTTGTAAATCCCATAATGAATTATATATATACACACACACACACACACACACACACACACTCTTCCTAGCATTGTCCTTCCATTTTTCCATGCTTGTTTTTTTCTTTCATAATTTCCTCATGAATGTTGTGTTTAATTTACAAGGACATGCACGCAATGATTAACAAATTTTTTAAGGTGATATATATATATATTTTGCGATATGCATTTCAAATGTCAAAATTTAATCATTGTAGTGTCTAACAATGTGGATGTTTGTTTGTTAACATGCCTTGTAGCCTCTTAAAATTCTAGTTCATTGATATTTGATCTTATTGACAATATGAGAAGATATTTTGTGTATTTTCATATTGATGTGTCCATTTTCCTCATGAGTTTCCACCACTATAACAGGGAGTTGATGCCACTGTAATAGTGAGTTGTTCCAACATAATTTCAACAAAATCTAAAAATATTTCATGTAATCGTTTTCTTATTTGGAAGATGATGGAGAATTGTACTCTAATCATTCAAGTTTGGTGCCATCCAAACCTTGGTCAAGCAAGAATAAGATTTGTGCTTCAAAATGATGCACTAAGTCAGGTATTTCAAAACAATAGAAAAATTCGTGGCAGAACAATAAATAACGAAGCTTACTATATTTCCCTACCTGGTGGGCTAACATCAACTAGGAATTATGGTGCAAATGATATCGTCATTTACATCAATTACAAATTTATATGCAACCAAATGACTGGAATTAATCAAGTTTGAAGCCAAAATATTGAGCCTCTTCATAGAGAAGTAAAAGAAAATGCTTCTCATTTTCAGAGCTTTATTGTAACTAACCAGTCGGATGTTTACAGGGTTGCAAATGATTTGTTGTGTGAGGCAAAATCCAATGGAGGTGGATGTCCAATATATGTGGAAGAATAGGTGTGTGCTCCACCAATTTTCATTCACGGTCATTGATATATGTGGTTTGTTAATGAATACATTTTTCTTGTGGTTGTTATTGAGGTTCTTATGGTGTTATTGTTTCTTATGATGTTATTATAGCATCATAAGAAATTATTATTTCCATCCTCTTTGATGTACTTATACGAGCTCACTTTACCTTTTGGTATCTTTTTGACATCTTGAATACAATGGGTATATAAGGAATGTAATTTTTAGTCAAAGTTATTAACGAAATTATGTTGTGATTACAATTCTTTTACTGAAATTATAATATGATTATATTTCAGATGTGTCATTTTGATTACAATTCAATTTTGTCTAACAATTTAGTTCATTTCAATTGTGTCATTATCATTGCAGTTCAGTTATGTCTAACTATTGGAAATACTAATAGGGGGTGAATTAGTATTTCATTTTACAATTTTTATTTTACGAGTTAAGATCACTTAAAAAAAACAAAAAAATGAACAACAAAATAAATATTTTTATCAACAAATGTCAAGGGTTATAATCCTCAATTACAACAATTCAATTTCCAATTTGTACAATCACACTTATGATTGCTTCAGGGCTCACCCTAGATGAAAACTTCAATCTACGGAAAACCAAGCTCCAACCTTGTGCTCCACCAATCTCCAACTTGGTCTACTTAAGGACTCCAATACTCTCTGTAATACAGGATCCAAAGAGAATCCTTCAAGTCCAAAAGTATTTCAAAAGATGTTACAAAAAAAGACCTTATAATTCCTTCAATACTTCTTGAGATTTATAATAAAGTTTTCCAACAATTTGCTACTCCAAAGGTTAGCTCTACCATGCAAATTCCAACACCCAAAGTTCCACAGATTCGAGGATACAGAGATTTGTTTTTGAACAGGTCCAAAATGTGCTAAGATGGCCAATTTTGCAAAGAGATATCACAGTCCAAAATTATAGAGGAATATTACAGTTGAAAGTTCAGTGACTTTTCAAATGTCTCATTTTCATGCCAAATGGAGGTCTCCTAGAGGTCCAAATTGTCTTCTCCATAGAACCAGGTATTGTTGTCCACCACCAAAACTAGATCTGCAATAATAAAAGAAAATAGCCCTTACATAAGTATAACCACATAAAAATTCCACCAAGAGCCTTTACTCGCTTTATTTCTCATACTTTTATAGTTCATGAGATGTGAACTATTCCGGTCCTTCCTCCTTTTTTCTTATTATCTATGGTTGGATTGATTATCGAAATGAGTATTCACACTTTATATTTATAAAAATTTCCCTCAATGAAGAGATTTGTAAATCGTTTTTCTCCCAAGTTATGAGGATTTTCGAGGCAAGAGTATACTGATTGGAAAGGGCATAATGTTCTCTACAAGTTGGTCTAATATTTTTTCCAAGAAATGATCTCTATAGTTGGAAATTTTAATTTTCTTTTCATCATATGAGTGTTTTCCATAACAACCCTATTTTAGGGTTTTCTTTCATGGATCAAGGTCATCATTAGCAATGGTGTTTCCATCATATTGACATGCCTTGGAAAATTTTAGTGCTTCTTATATATGCTTTATGACATTGCCTTGCTAAGGAAACTTTCATGCTATGGTTTCTTCACATGTGTTATTCATCTATTAGGGTAAGGGAATATTTAAGACTTAGGATTTCATGCACTTATCATATTCATTTACGGCTTCAGTCATGCATACATTTCTTAAGTCATCTTAGTGTTTCATCAATGCATATTAGGACGTTCTTTAACAAGGGTTTTTCAATGAACCTAGGGTTTTCATCTTCAACAACAAATGCTAGGGTTTAATTACCTAGCGTTATCATATTTAACAATTCAATGGTTTTCACTTAGCATGTTTTCCTAGAAAATGCACCTAGGGGTTTGCACCTAGGTTTTTTCACTTAAGGTTTTGAACTAGTTGCTGCACAAACTAGTAGGCATAGTGAATAGGCTAAAGCTAGAGGGCACAACAACACCTTGAGACAAAGGCCCACTATCACCATAGCTTAAGTTCCCTTCTCTTCTCGTATTTTCACCTACAAGAGGAGTCCTAGTATCCCTCAGTTGTGATTGATATATAATAAGTTTCAAAGTGAGGCGAGGATGGTTTATTCAATGTAAAGGTTCAATAAATATGCGAGCTTTGGGAGATGTTAGTATGACATTCCACATAGATGTTTTTTTACATAGGCAAAAGTATATCAACTTTATATTCATTTTTATTAGTTTTCCACAAGGAATCTGATGCTATAATCAGTTTCATCATATGAGTAGTAGATATTCAACCAACTTGTGGAGAAGAATTTTTGTGGAATCACGGGGAATCTAAAATATTCCCTTAGGGACAAATTTTCTCAGTGACAAAATGATGCTAACATTATACTCAAATTAACCAGAATTTTGTTAGGCGTCTAATGTAGTGATCAATTTCCTGATATGAGTAGTAAATCTTCATTCAAATTGTAAAGGAATATTGGTTGAATCATGAGGAATATAAAAGATTCCCTAAGGGCCAAATTTTGATAGTTCCAAAACCATGCTAAATTTATACTCAAATTACTCAGTTTTTCTCAAGGCGCACAATGGTGATGTCAGATTTTTCATTTGAGTAGCATAATTCCATTCAACAAGCAAGGAGGAATATTTGGGATTCCCGAGGGTCCAAATTTTGATGGTGTCAGAAAGGGGTTGAGTTTACAGTCATTTCACACGATTTCATGCCACAAATTCAATGGTGTAGTCCATTTCTTCAACAGACATGTGCATTTTCAGGCTATCCTCTAAAGTGGAGGTACATGATGCACTGATGCTATGTCTTTCTTTTGATTTGCCAAGATGATGATTTTTATGTTGAGATCCTTGTTTCCCATTTTGTTATAGGATACTTGTATGACACTTCATTTGAGAATTTGATATCTTGTCATGCTAAAGGAGGGCCCATATGAGTGAGAGTTCCTATAGGAAAACACCTAATGGAGAGACATGCCACTCTAGTTGAGGGAATTTATTCTTATAATGACAAAGAATACACCATGTACTCACCATCATCTTGTATCAATTAATGAAGCAACCTCCCAACTCTTGAGATCGCACCTAGAGACATAACCCACACTAGGTGAACTCCATTATGAATTTGTTTCTGTTCTTTGCTTTGATGGTTATCCTTATGTTTCCTCTTCTTTAAAGCATACACATGTGGTTTCTCATACTCTTTCGTATGAAATTTTGCTAACATCACATAAGTAAAAGGTCTTGTTTAATTCTAGTAGTAGAGAGAATCTGGATCATGTTTGGTATCAGAGAGGTATTATTGTTGATGTGAATTGTGAGTGTGAATGATTGAACATGAAACTAGAAAGAAAATGGAGGATGATAGAGTCTCTATGAGGCCTTCTGCAAGATGACCAACATGGTAGATATAAGGTATGCAGATTATGAGGAGAAAATGGCAAGAGAGGAACAGGAGGAAGAAAGAGCAGAGGACGATGGTCCATCTACCTCCTCGAGTGAAAATTCTACTTCTTCATCATCTTCTCATAATTCAAATGAGGAGATCAACTAGAGCCTTCAAGCAAAGAATGTTGAATTGAGGAGAATTTTACAAAAAGAAAAAGAGGAGAAGTAGAGATTGCAGCATCAGTTACGAGCCATAGAAGAGGCCTTGGAATTAGGAAAATTTTGAGGTCTAAAGTGGGCCTCTTAAGGAAATTATAAAATAATAGTGGAAATAATAAAATAATTTTAGATTACATCATCAAATTTTAGAGGGAAAAGAGAAAAAACTACTTTTTCAGCTCATATTTTCAACTTATCCCCTTATGGGTTTACTCAAATTTCGAGTGGAAACACTCATTGGATGCATAATTTGATTCCTAATCCAAGGAGTACCCTTGTTGCATACGTTTGATGGAACTTATTACACGAAAAATGAAAAATACATGAAAAATATTATTGCAATAATGTTTTTTCATGTATTTCTCTTTTTTCGTGTAGAGGTGTCCATCAAAAGTATGCACCATAGGTACTCATTGGATGAGGAATTAAATTTTGCATCCAACAAGTACTCTCTCTTGAAATTTGAGTAAAACATTAGGGAGATAAGTTGAAAATACTAGTTGAAAAGTAGTTTTTATTATTTTTTAATCTTTTTACTTTTTTACTCCAAAAATTGTGAATCATCCCCCATGGTTGACATTATCATCTTGAATCCTATTGGTTCTTATAAAGTTTATTTTTGTTGTACGTTTTTTTTAGGAGGCCCACTTTAGACCTAAAAATTCCCCTAATGGAAGTGTTTAAGCGCAATGAAGGCTTATCGAAGCCATGATCACTTGCTTCAGAATTGACAACTGAGGTAAACAATGTTGATCATTCTTCTGTTTCATTTTCACATGATGCTATTTCTGTTGGCAGCCTTGAGGTACCCATTTCAGGAACCATCCTGAGACTCCTTACCAAGATGGGATACATTGAAGGAGATTTCTCTAAGGTAGGAGAAGCTTCATCCATCCCTTGGGTTAATATTATTACCTGTGGTTCATAATCCCTTGGGGTTTTAGTATTAAACCCTAGGAACACGAACCATTACATTAGTAAACTAAAGATATTGATTTTATAAATCCAAGGGTTAATACTAAAATGCTAAGGTATTATAAACCTAAGAGAACAATATTATTAAACCCAAGGGACTAATATTAGAAATCCAAGGTATATAACCCTTGGTTGGTCATGATTTGTATTGAACATAAGGGATTAATATATATAAACCTATGAATAATATTACACCCTAGGAACATGAACACTTAGATTAATATACCCAAGAGATTGATATTATAAACCCAAGGGAATGATAAACCCAAAGGATTAATACTATAATCCCAAGGGAATATAAACCCTATAATTTTTAGTAATAATCCCTTGAGGTTTTAGTATTAACCCCTTGGGTTTATTATTCTCTTGGGTTTATAATATCAATCCCTAGAGTTTATTAATCTAAGGGTTCATATTTATATTACATAATTTCAAATTAAATAATAAAAAATAATATTTAATATTAAATAAAAAATATTATAAACAATAATAATTATTAATTATAATGATAAATAATAATAATAATAATAATATTTTTTTGCAATAGTGTTTTTTTTGTAGATACAAATGGTATATTTATCGATAGAATATATTTTCGTAGATAGAAATGGTATTTTTATATATAGTAGATAGAAATGAAGCCTTCAACTTATATCAACCACATTAATACTTTTAATGTGGTTGTGCTAGTATTAGTCCCCTGGGTTCATAATCCCTTGCAGTTTTTAATATGAAAACAAACCATGGTCAACAATGTTTATTATAGGCTCTATAATCCATAGGTTTATGATATTAATCCCTCATATGTACAATAATATATTAGGGTTTATAATATTAGAGTTTTTAAGATTAATACTTAAAACCCAAGGGAATAATATTAAACCCTAAAAATATGAACCCTTATATTTATTACTAATGTTATCATCTTATATCATTATTAATGATATTAGTTAATCATTATTAATTATATTAAAATTATAATTATATATATTATTTAATAATAATATTAATTAATTAACTGGTGGTGACAATAATTATCTTAAAATGATTATAATAATAGCTAATAATATTTTTAATGATGATTAACCATATTTAATATAAATTAATAACTATTATTAATTATAATAATAATAACAATAATATTTTTCCCCTGATCGGGGTGCGTGCTCAAGGACGTTGGTCAGACATGGTAGTTATGAAGTTTAAGGGAAGGGTACCACCCACCCTCCCCCACACGCTCATGAAGATGGGTGTGGTGGCTTCCCGCATGCTACCTGATAGAAGAGATGGGAGAAGTGGCAGATAGGACCAGGACGATGAAGGAGGTGAGGTAGTTAAAGCAGGATGGGTGATGCGACATAGCAAGGTGGAATGGGATTATGAAAGAAGTCAGGAAAAAGAGAGGAGTATAGTTCAGATTACGAGAGAAGGGAGGAGCGAGGGTGAAAGACTGCGGAGCTACCAACAATGACCTCTGTGAAGCGTTTTTGCGTATGTATCCTGTCCTTAAAAGCCCATTAATATGGTTACTATGTTAATTCATAGCTAGGAGTTGCGGGAGATGATAGGGGAGGGAAATTGGGGGGATGACGGGGGAGACCAACGTAAGTTGGGGGGATGGTGATTGTGTTTAGGTTGGAGGTGGGAACCATTAGAGAGAATTGGGGATACAATATAGAGAACCCTCCCGTGAGAAAATGAGATGGCTGGTATACCAATAAGGATGGGGAGACTGAGGCTATGCATGCGCAATGGCCACGGGAGAAGTAGAGAAGTGAGGTAGCTCTTCTGGGAAGAGGTGTGAGGCGACAACATTGAGCAGAGGGGTGAGGGAAGGGAATGCCATTGGGAGTAATGGTAACCTGGCTCGACGGGCTGGCTGTGAGAGCCATAAGCATAAATTAGATTTGGCCCAGTGACACCACCCTTGTGAGTAGGCGTCAGCATTGCAAAAACCATGGCGGTGATGAGGCTATTGCAAGGTAGGTGAGAAATAAAAGTGAGTGGTAGAAGAGTGGTGCAACTACACCAAGTAGAGGAGGGGCACTACATCTTGGGGTAGAGAGGTACCTGGGTAGAGGAAATTGTGATAGGAAGCATGAGGGAAGGGGAATCTACATCAATCCAGAGAGGCATGAGACCACGTCCTGAGAGCTAATTCATCTCGTGTGTGAATATGCATGAAACAGAGAAGAGATGGCTCGACTTGCACGTGGAAGAGGATGCAACAGAAGGGGGAGGGAGTTGACTCGAGCCGTAGACCCGAGCACCTCAGAACCTAGGCATGGGAGGAAGCTTGTAGAACACATCATCAGCGAAGAAATGGCAGCTTATAGGGAAGGAATGAATGCAGACATCCTTACTATTTCGGACGAATGGGAGGAGAGGATAAAACAAGAGGAGGAGTTTGAAGAGGAAATGGATAATTGGCGGGCTGTAATCTTGTGTCCTGGGAATGCCAGGGGAAAACTCACCTAGTTTAAACAGACGCTCTATCTTTATTGACTCATGAAGAGCCTCATGGGGAAGGAAATGGAAAAAATGTTAGTAGGTATGGCTATGACCCTCCAGGACATGGCCAATTACAAAAAATATTTGCAGACAATAAAATTTCATCTTTGTAAGTAGGACATTTACTTTGACCAAATCGAAAGGCACATCCCTTGCATTATTGAGCTTGCTCGCATGCCTGGTGACTCAACCAAATACTTGGCCCCAGTGGAGTTTGTCTCAGAAGAACAACATGAATAGTCAATTTCTTCGATGTTTACTTGTTTCTTGTGGGTAGCATTATTTTTACTGATGCATGCTTATGATAGATAGATGCATAGACTGTTATCATGATACTAATTCATATATAACTTGGTTAGATAGACTGATACTATATTGTTTTTGGATGGCTTATAACGAGGATAGGTGGCGAGCAGACTTGGTTTCCCATTGGGCAAGTTGAGGGCATCTATGTCATATATGTGGTGTAAACTTGTGTCTTATAAATAGAAAAAGAAGGTCATGCCAAGCTTAACAAAAAAAAATTATTATTGTTATTATTTTTAATATATTTATTATTATACATTTATCAATAATAGTATGATTAATATTAGATCTATATCATTAATATTTCTCAGTGATTTTCAACCACATGTTCTAATGTGGTTGTGAATTTGATTGATATACGCCTATCAGCATATATCAACCACATTTATTAATGTGCTTGTGTTAGTTACATTACTATTGAGTACATATTATTTATTATGAACAATTTCACTCACATGCCTCCTTCATTCTCAATATAGAAAAGCCATGACCCACACCTAGGTTAATTTGAAGAAAACATCTACTATAGGATTTCCTTGAACTGGCAAAAGAGTGTTGCGTCCAAAGGAACGATGATCCACGGTGGTCAAAGCTTTGATGGTCTCCAACCCTAAATGGACAAAGAACGATTAAGAAATGTCTCAACCGATAGATAAACTATAAAGTGGCTAGTACTGACATCTAATATAAGTCTGTGTCTAGCATAATATGAATTACTATAACTAGCATAACCACATTAATAAATGTGGTTGATATAAGCCCATAGGTGTATATTATATTAAAACTTCTTATTAAATATTAAATATTAAAAAATAATATTAATATTATTAAGTTGACACAGTCTTGAATGGATAGTGATGGGGTGTTTTGTTAACCTACTCCTTAATGCGAAGTCACTGGTTCAATTTCTTGCCCTGATAAAGTTGATATATTAGACATGACGAACATGTAGTCCACCCAAGCTTACAAAAAAAATAATAATATAAGTAATAATTAAACCCATTATAATCTTTTCTTTTATATTAATATTATAATTATAATTATTAATAATTATAATTATTAATAATTATTAATATTAATATTTTTAATAATAAGAATTATAATATTAATAATTACTATATTATAATAATAATATTAATATTATATTAATAATATTATAGTAAAATGATTATGTTATTAATAATAAATTCATTTTATAAATAGAAATTAACAATATTAATAATAGTAATTATTAAAAATTATTAATTATAATATAAAAAAACATATTATAAGGAAAATTATAAAACTTATTTTTATAAACCCTAATATTAAACATTAATATGTTAATTAATAAATATAAATATAAATATTTATATATATTATATATTAATTAATATTAATTAATATTAAATCCAAGAGATTTATACTATAAACCTTACGGAGTAATATTATAAATCTAATGGAATAATGTTAAACCCAAGAGATAATTATTATAGGCCCTTCATATTAATATTATAAAACCAAGGGATTATTGATATTATTGATACTAAAAACCAAAGGGATTATAAACCCAAGGGAATAATATTAAACCCTATGAATATGAACCCTAAAATAAGCATGGTTGACACTCATTAACCATGGTTGATTTTCATATTGTGACAAGCCCTTTCACAATGTGATGCTGGACGATGGTTGACCATACTTGACCATGATTGATTTTCAAATCGCAAGAATCTTTGTCACAATGCAACATTGGACCATGGTTGAGCTTGGTTGATTACCATATCAAGACAATATTTGTCACAATGTGACATTGGAACATGCTTGACCATAATTGAATTTATAAAACATCGTTGACCATGATTGATATTATAAACACTAGGGATTAATACCAAAAATCGAAGGAATTATAAACCTAAGGAAATAATACTAAACCCTAGAAATATGAACCCTTAGATTAATAAACCCAACGGATTGATATTATAAACTCAAGGAAATATTTTTTTTTTTGTAAACTTGGCAGTAATTTATTTTTCTATTCATCATATATAGGCAGGTAAAAAGAAATGTTTGGTGGCCTCAACCCGCCCAAGGGAAACCGAGTCTGTTGGCCACTGGTTAGCATCATAGGTCGACCAAAATTTAAACAATTTGAGAATATCCATCCATGCTAAATAAGCTATTGTATCTACTATATGTTTAATCATTATATTATCAAAGTAAATTTTATCCGACGAGATCATTATAGTAACAAAAACTTAATTACTTCCTATCTTATCTTCATTCAGTCATCTGATGATTTAATGGGAGTCGGGTACATAACACTCGACCCAAGAATTTCATTTTCTAGTAGGATTTGAATTTGTTTCTCCATATAGCCTAAGTGGACATTCTGATGATATTGTTGAACTTGTACAACCTGAATCTCCCTTTGAATATCCTTTAAGCTTGGCCCCTCTTGTGGTGTTTATTATGGTTCCTCTAGATTCCTATTTGTTGTCATGGCCCTTGCTAGTAGGTTCTTCATCACTTAGTAAAGATGAACTGTCTATCTGAATAACGTTTTTTGGCCTCGGGTGTGTCCCAGATCAATGAGGAAGGGATCCCATTTCTTCCTTGGAAGCAACTCTGCCGCTACCTTAGCATTCAAATCTACCTCCCATGTTGAAATTATGGCCTTAAACCATGTTGGAGTTCCCACATGGTATGCATGCATGAGATTCTTTCTTGCCCCTCTTCCATTAGATCTTGTTGGTTGAGGTGACTAGTGCTTTCGTTTTGCTATCTGCCTATTTGCAAGCATGAAAACCGCCTCTTTTTCTTGGCTTCGCTTCAACCTTCACCATTTTTCTTTCACTAAGAGTTTCTTCCAGTCATAGGCACTCACGACTTCTTTCCCTGTCCCAGAGCAAGAGGGTTGGAGTCAGAAGGGGAGGAAAATTAAATAGACCTATAAGAGTAGTGTAAGAAGAAACATTAAAATCAAACCATAGGTTAGTGTTGGCCTCCTGCCATTCCATGTGAAGCACCATTACAAAATCTCGATTTCGGGTTTGAGGGATGTGATCCGAATTCCTCCCAATCCCTTCACGGCTTGCCTTCATACTTATTGTGCCCTCATGTAAGTGATTTTCATCCATCTACCTCTCAATTCCCTCCTTGGTGGAACCGACCTACTAGCTTCCTAGCTTATGCTCAACAATAACCAATTTGATGGACAAGTGGGTTTTGGGATGCACAAGAAAAAGTATGCAAGTGGCTGACCAATTTCTAATTGAAATGATAGGCTTGCCAAGGTCTAAAGACCCCTATTCTTCACTCCTACCCATCTGGTCATTGAAACTACCATGTTACCGGACTTTGACTGAATTGGCTGAGAGAAGGGTGAAGGACATACCTAGGATAGACAACATTCCTTCCCCCGAGTCAGTGATTCGACCCTTTACCTTGACATGTCTCTGTTTCCATGGAATTAACCATGTTAAGGCATAATTGACAACTGCACCAGGGTTCGAGTCCCCCAATTCCTCATTATTGCCCCTTTGCAAACTCAAGGGAATATTAAACCAAAAGGATTAAAATTATAAATCCAAGGTATATAAGCCCTATGATAAATAGTATAAATCCTAAAATAAACATGTTTCACCATGGTTCACCATGGTATATTTCCATATTGATACAATCCTTGTCACAATGCAATGTTGGGAAATGGTTGACCAAGTTTGACAATTATTGATTTTCCTATAGAGATTATCTTTTTCACAATGCGACGTTGGACCATGTTTGACCGTGGATGATTTTGATATTGAGACAATCTTTGAAACAATGCAAAATTTGACCATGGTTCACCAAGGTTGGTTATGATTTACCATGGTTGACCATCATTGATATTATGAACCCAAGGGAATAATGAACCTAAGGGATTGATAATATAGACCTAAGGGAATAATAAACCCAAGGGATTAATACTAAAATCTCAAGGGATTATGAACCCAAGGGAGAAATATTAAACCAAAGGGATTAATATTATAAACCCAAGGTATATAAACCCAAAAACAAATATTATAAACACTAAACTAAACATGGTTAACCATTGTTAACGATAGTCTCTTTTATTATTGAGGTAATTCTTTTGACAATGCGACGTTGGACCATGGTTGAGCATGCTCAACCATGGATGATTTTCATATAAATTCAATATTTGTCACAATGTGATGTTTGACTATGGTTGACCATGATTGACTATCGATGACAATGTTTGATTTTATAAAACATGGTTGACCATGATTGACCAAGGTTGACGATGGTTTGCAACAATTTATCATATTGAGACAATCTTTGTCATAATGCGATGTTGGACTATGCTTGAGACAATGATTGATTTTCATATTGAGACAATCACTGTCACATGTGACGTTTAACCATGGTTGACCATGATTAGCTATGGTTGACCATTGTTGAATAATATTAAACCCAAGGGACTAATATTATAAAACCAAGGTATATAAAATCTAAGATAAATATTGTAAGCACTAAAATAAACATGGTTGACCATGATTGATATTATAAACTCAAGGGAATAATAAACCCTAGGGATTAATGCTAAAAAGCCAAGGAATTATAAACCTAAGGGAATAATATTAGACCCTAATAATATGAACCCTTAGATTAATAAACCCAAGGGAATAATAATCCCAAGGTATATAAACCCTCAGATAAATATTGTAAATACTAAAATAAACATGTTTGACCATGGTTGATTTCCATACTAAGCCAATGCTTATCAGAATTCGATGTTGGACCATGATTAATTTTCATATCAAGACAACCTTTGTCACAATGCAACATTGGAGCATGTTTGACCATGCTTGATTTTGATATTGAGACAATACTTGTCGCAATGCAACATTTGACCATGTTTGACGATGGTTGGCTATGGTTTACAATGGTTGACCATGATTGATAGTACAAACCCAAGGGAATAATAAATGCAAGGGATTGATGTTATAAACCCAAGGGATTATGAATGCAAGGGAATAATATTAAACCCAAGGGACTAATATTATAAACCCAAGGTATATAAACCAAATATAAATATTATAAACACTAAAATAAACATGGATGACCATGGTTTATTTTCATATTGAGGCAATCCTTGTCACAATGTGGCATTGGACCATGGTTAATTTTCATATCAAGACAATATTTGTCACAATACAACATTCGACCATGGTTGACCATGATTATCATATTGAGACAATCTTTGTCACAATGTAACATTTGACCATGGTTGACAACGATTAACCATGGTTGACCACAATTGATTTTATAAAACATGGTTGACCTTGGTTAACCATGGTTGAATAATATTAGACCTAAGGGACCAATATTATAAACCCAAGGTATATAAAGGCTAAGATAAATATTAAAAACACTAAAATAAATGTAGTTGACCATGGTCAACCACGGTGTTCCATGATCGATATTATAAACCCTAGGGATTAATGCTAAAAACACAAGGAATTATAAACCTAAGGGAATAATATTAAACCCTAGGAATATGAAACCTTAGATTAATAAATGCAAGGGATTGATAGTATAAATCCAAGGGAATAATAAACCCATGGGACAAAAGTTATAAACCCTAAGGTAAATATTATAAACCCTAAAATAAATAGGCTCAACCATGGTTAATCATGGTTGATTTCCATATTAAGACAATTCTTATTAGAATACGATGTTGGAACATCATTGACCATGTCTGACCATGATTGATTTTTCATATCGAGACAATCTTTATCATAATGTGACATTGAAGCATGGTTGACCGTGGTTGATTTTCATATTGAAACAATCTTTGTCACGATGTAGTGTTGGACCATGGTTGACCATAAAATTTTAAATTTTAAAATAATTAAATTTAAATAAATTTTAAAAATTTAAAACTAAATACACACACACACACACACACATATAAACTAAATAAATATAAAAACTTATTTTATAGTAAATAGTGATAATAACATTCTTTATTATTTATATAATCACTCATTCTTTAAAGAAAATGTGATTGTTTTAATTACTAGCACAACCATATTTACCAATATGGTTGATATACACCGATAGGCGTATATCAAGCATATATACAACCAAATTTTCTAGTGTGGTTGATATACACCGATAGGCATATATCAACCACATTAATAATTATTATGGGTATTTAGGATTATTAATAACTATATAAATATTAACAACTAAATTATT
>APFE030114930.1:101010-113130 GCA_000404065.3 Pinus taeda | reverse complement strand
AATAATATAAACTCATAATAATATAAAACCTATGATTAATACTATAAACCCGAGGAATTTATATCATAAACCTAATGGATTATAAACTCAAAGAATCTATATTAAACACTCGTTAATATTATAAACCCTATCAATAATATTATATGCTAAGAATATGAACCCTTAGATTAGTAAACCCAAGGGATTGATAATATAAACCTAAGGAACTAATAACAACAAGGGATTAATACTAAAAACCTAAAAAACCAAAAGGATTAATAGTATAACCCAAGGTATATAAAATTGATGCAGGGATTCCCGGATGCGGGTGAACAGGACAGATGACGGGAAGTTAGCGGTGGGAGCAGTCGACGCGTGGAGTACGTCCCACGCCACCTAGTCTCACCTGTAGCTAGTATTCAATACTTTGTCGAGTTCATTCAAAGCCGAGTTAATATGGCTTGACATTCCCCACAGGCTCTCCGACATTAAATCGATGGCACACACCCAATTCAGTTTTTTTCCCTCCTCTCGCATTTTAGGCCTCCACGAAGATGCAGTGCTATGTTTGGTGGAGATTTCAGGTTTCCCAGGTATTCAGGCTCGCGATGCAACTTTTGTGATGGTCCTCTTGGAACGCCACAACCCCTTCAATGTTCTCCTTAATTGTAAGCCCTCCAGCTCTCTCAATTCTTTAATAATCTTGTTAAATCTCCCCCTTCTTATCACCCCGGTTCAACATAGCACTATTGTCTGTATTGCTATTCATTCTCTCGGCATAATGACTATCCTGCGAGAAAGAATGGGTTGCCGCAGAGGAGGAGTTCGTGGTCGTCCCCTGTACCATGCCTCTTCCTCTTCCACGGACACTACTACTGAGAGTCATCCTGGTCGTGGTTGTGGCAGGGGACAACGGGCTGCAATTTCGAATCCATATCATACTCGTCAACACTCGGCTCGCTTTCAAATCCCCTGCATGCTAAGCAACCACTCTTTCATTGCCACTGTCACAATTCAGCTTAGTGAGGGCATAGCAGGAATGGTTGCAGCAACACCGCATGATATATCAAAGCCGAAGGAGGAAGATTTGCCAAGCACCTCTCAGAATCAATGCTAGTAGTGTGAAGTTAAAAAAAGTTCTACTTTCCAGGTTTAGCCTGCTGTGGCGCGTTCAAATCCTCCAGATGAAGGGGGTCCACCAATCGAAAAGGGCCTTCCCTATGATGATGATGACCTCTCTGGTTATCGTTGTTGAATTGTGGAAGAATCGCCCTCCAATGCTCATGATGCTTGATCAGGTTGTCGTCCTCTTTTGGAATCACAATGTCTGTTCAAAGGAAATGCTCAGTTGTTTTATGTCTGTGTTTAGTTGTTTACTGTCTATGTTAACAGTTCGAATCAAGAGTTTCACCTCTGTTCAAGCAGTTTTGGAACCCCAGTCAGTATGTGTTTTGTCATGGCGGTCCTGGTTTAGTTTCAGGCGGTCTGATGTTAGTTTATATGGACTATTTTTCAAACCTCTCATGCAAGAAAGCCATTATCCAAGCTAGACCTCTTGAGGTTGCCGCCTCATTGTAAAATTTTGTATCAATAATAGGAGTAGACTAATTCAAAAAAAAATAATAATAATAATAATAAATAATAATAAATAAATAAATTGATGCAGGGATACCCCATACATACCCACAGTATGCATAAAAATGCATAAACACATTAGCACTGGGTATTTAATTGTCAAACGAGTCAAAACATCACCCACAAATGGTTAAGGCCGTCTTTTATCAGTTCCTTTATATCGGAACCCAATCACCCTGCTAAAATCTCCTATCGTAACTTTAATCAACCTTTGAGCCTCCATATAAGACTTATTGAAGTATTTCATTAAACCTTCCTATCAGTGCCTTAAAACCATTCATAACCATTTTTTATGACTCTTAACCCCATATATATAACCTTTTCCTTTATGAACCATTTGTTATATATAATTAACACATGAAAACACTTTATCGACGCTATTTCCCTTATAACCCATTTACAAAGGAAAATACATGCAAACCATACGTTTTCCACTTTTGGTACAGTATTGGCACACTTAATGAGGATCACCTTTATTGCTATCGCAACTTTCCATTCCTATGGTCATTTTAACACACAACTCCATCTCCTCCAATATGCGATTAACATAATGGACATCAATTCATATAAGCCACGCTTAATAAATCTTCGGTTCCACTCTTATTGCATACTCCAATACTCTTTACCCCAATCAAAATACACTGAGAAATCATGCCAAAACACTTAGCGGATCCATAAAGCAAACTTGAAAACTTAGAAAAGTTGCCCTATACCCTTATCGAGTTTGGAAGTTTGGTCAGATCAGTGCTTTGGAGTGAATGAGGTCCAACCATTGAAAAGACCGATTGCGATAATGTGATGCATCATGGACCGTCGGATCAAGAGTCCAGATTGATTGTCCAGATGCTATCAGCGATCGAATATCGGGGAGGTCAAGGACTAACAGTTTATGAATGTTGCGATAAAGTGATGTGGTAGAATGCCAAACGCCGATAGCGAAAAATTGGCGATCGAAGGAATCAGAAGTCGGGTGTCGACAATTGGAGCTGAGGAAATGTTAGAAGGTTGGAACTGATCATCTTTATAGATGCGAGTGTATGAATTTTGAAGTATGAACTAAGGGTTCAAAAAGAGTTTTCATGGTTTTCCTGTGTATTTCCCGTATTCCGATAGATGAATGGTTAAAGGGGTTTTAAGGATTAAAGGCCTATATGTAATGCTTCCGATAGTATAAAAGCTTTTATAAAGTTATATGGTTCCAATTTAATGTAAGTCCATGGTTGAAAGGCTCAAGCCCTAAAGAAATGCTTCCAATAGGCTTAGTGGGCCATAACCCACAGGCCTCAAGATCGATATTTTTTGAAGGAAAGGGATTTTGGTTAACCCCCAAGATCTCTTTTCATCAAAAACCTAAGATAAACAAAAGGGACTAATATTATAAACCCGAGGAACTAATAAACCCAATGGTTTAATATTATAAACCCAAGGAATTATTGAACCCAACGGATAAATATTAAAAACCTAAGGGATCAAGGAGTGCAAGGGATTAATATTACAAATACAAGAGATTAATAAAGATGATCATGACTGATATTATACACCCAAGTTAATAATAAACCCAAAGGATTAATACTAAAACCCCAAGGCATTATGAACCTAAGGAAATAATATTAAAGCCAAGGGACTAATATTATAATCCCAACATTGGTAAACCCTAATATAAATATTAGAAAGACTAAAATAAACATGGTTTATTTTCATGGTGAGACAATCTTTGTCACGATGTGACATTCAACCATGGTTGACCATGGTTGTCTATGATTGACAATGATGGACCATGATCGATATTATAAACCTAAGGGAATAATAAACCCAAGGGATTGATATTATAAACATGACCATGATTGATCTTATAAACCCAAGTTAATAATAAACCCAAAGGATTATTACTAAAACCCCAAGGGATTATGAACCCAAGGAAATAATATTAAAACCAACAGACTAATATTATAAACCCAACATTGTTAAACCCAAATATAAACACTACAAACACTAAAGTAAACATGGTTTATTTTCATGGTGAGTCAATCTTTGTCAAAATGTGACATTCGACCAAGGGACTAATTTTATAAAACCAACACTGGTAAACCCAAATATAAATACTACAAATACTAAAATAAACATGGTTTATTTTTGACACTGAGAAAATTCTTGTCACAATGCGACATTCAACCATGGTTGATGATGTTTGGCTATGGTTGACAATGGTTTACCATGATTTATATTATGAATGAAAGGGACTAATATTATAAACCAGAGGAATTAATAAACCCAATGGTTTAATATTATAAACCCAAGGAATTATTGAACCCAACAGATGAAAATTAAAAACCTAAGGGATCAAGAAGTGCAAGGGATTGATATTACAAATACAAGAGATTAATAAATATGACCATGATTGATATTATAAACCCAGGTTAATAACAAACCCAAAGGATTAATACTAAAACCCCAAGGGATTATGAAACTAAGGAAATAATATCAAACCCAAGGGAGTAATATTATAAACCAAACATTGGTAGACCCTAATATAAATATTAGAAAGACTAAAATAAACATGGTTTATTTTCATGGTGAGACAATCCTTGTCACGATGTGACATTCAACCATGGTTGTATGATTGATAATGATTGACCATGATCTATATTATAAACCTAAGGGAATAATAAACCCAAGGGATTGATATTATAAAGATGACCATGATTGATATTATAAACCCAAAGGATTAATACCAGGACCCCAAGGGATTATGAACACAAGGAAATAATATTAAACCCAAGGGACTAATATTATAAACCAACCATTGTTAAACCCAAATATAAACACTACAAACACTAAAATAAACATGGTTTATTTTCATGATGAGTCAATCTTTTTCAAAATGCGACATTCAACCAAGGGACTAATATTATAAAACCAACATTGGTAAACCCAAATATAAATACTACAAATACTAAAATAAACATGGTTTATTTTGATGCTGAGAAAATTCTTGTCACAATGTGACATTCAACCATGGTTGACGATGTTTGGCTATGATTGACAATGGTTTACCATGATTTATATTACCAATGAAAGGGAATAATAAGCCCAAGGGATTGATGTTATAAACCCAAATGAATAATAAACCCAAGGGATAAATACTAAAACCCAAGGGATTATGAAGGCAATGGAATAATATTAAACCAATGGGACTAATATTATAAACTTGACATGGAGTAAAGACAAATATCAATACTACAAACACTAATTATAAACCCAAATGAATAATAAACCGAAGGGAGTAATACTAAAACCCCAAGGGAATATGAACCCAAGGGACTAATATTATTTTCATGGTGAGACAATCTTTGTCAAAATGTGACATTCAAGCATGGGACTAATATTATAAACCAAACATTGGTAAACCCAAATATAAATACTACAAACACTAAAATAAACATGGTTTATTTTGATGGTGAGACATTTCTTGTCACAATGTGACATTCAACCATGATTGACCATGTTTGGCTGTGATTGAAAATGGTTTACAATGATTGATATTATAAACCAAACGGAATAATGAACCCAAGGGATTGATATTATAAACCCAAATAAACAATAAACCCAAGAGATTAATACTAAAACCCTAATGAACAATAAACCCAAGGGATTAATACTAAAAGACCAAGGGCTTATGAACCCAATAGAATAATATTAAAACGAAGGGCCTAATACTATAGACCCAAGAATCATAAACCCAAATGTAAATACTACAAACATCAAAATAGACATGATTTATTTTGACAGAGAGACAATCCTTGTCAGAATGCAAGAATCAATCATGGTTGATCATGATTGATATTATAAACCTGAGGGAATAATAAACCCAAGGGATTGATACTATAAACCCAAAGCAATAATAAAACTAAGGGATTAATACTAAAACCCCAAGGGATTATGAACCAAAGGGAATAATATTATAAACCCAAATATAAATACTATGAACACTAAAATAAACATGGTTTATTTTTATGGTGAGACAATCCTTGTCGTAATGCAACATTCAAACACGGTTGACCATGGTTGGCTATGATTGACAATGGTTGACCATGATTGATATTATAAACCTAAGGGAATAGTAAACCCAACTTATTTACATTATATAACCCCAAGGGGTTATGAACCCAAGGGAATAATATTAAACCCAAGGGATTGATATAATAAACTAAAAGGAATAATAAACCCAAGGGATTATTATTTATTTTCATGGTGAGACAATCCTTGTCACAATGTGACATTCAAGCATGGTTGGCTATGATTGACAATGGTTTACCATGATTGATATTATAAACCTAATGGAATAATAAACCCTTGGGATTAATATGAGAAACCCAAAGGAATAATAAAATGAAGGGATTAATACTGAGACCCCAAGGGATTATGAACCCAAGGGAATAATATTAAATCCAAGGGACTAATATTATAAACATTAAAATAAACATGATCGACCATCATTGATTTACATATTGAGACAATTTCTATCACAATTCCATGTTGGGCCATGGTTGACATTATAATAAACCATGTTTGACTCGAGAATAATAAACCCAAGCGATTGATATTATAAACCCAAGGGATTAATACTAAAACCCCAAGCGATTATGAACCTAAGGCAATATTATTAAACAAAAGGGACTAATAATATAAACCCAAGGGAATAATGAACCCAAGGGATTGATAATAAACCCAAGGGATTAACACTAAAACCTCAAGGGATTATGAACCCAAGGAATTATTAATATTAAAAAGTTGAATAATGAAGAATACCTATAATTTGATATTATAAACCATTGGGAATTAATAAACCCAAGGGAAAAAATATTAGAAACCAAAGGGATAAAAAATGGCAAGGGATTAATAAGAATTACTTTTTTAAACCCAAGGAAATAGTAAACCAAACCTAAGCCCTAAATCCATGGCATCAATATATAAACAAAAATAATGCTATAACACAAAAAAATAATAAAAAACATAAACGAAAACCAATATAAGAAGCACATTGCAAACCATAAAGCACCAAAACATGATAAATCATCATTACATTAATAATAGCACATTTATACCACTAGATTATAAACAATAAATAGAATTTAAGCCATAAATACATTGATATAAATATATGAATGTATTAATAGTATAAATCTCAAGAATATTGGTATAAACACGTAGAACATGAAATCCCAACAATAATATTATAAATGTAAACCCTCAAGAAAAATCCAAACCCATAGAGGAAACAATGGAAATAGCATAAAGTCAATCTAAAAAAGGCACGAGCAAAGAAGTGAGGCATTGGCGCATACTAACCATTGGATCTCAATGATTAACAATCTAGATTAAACAACAACGTAACTTAAAGGAACTATCGAAACCATCTGATCGAGTAGATTGACGGTCATCGCATATGGAAGAGTGCAGGAGTTAACATAGTAAAAAGGAAAGTTTATAACCTCGAGTGGTATTTCTGGCGGCAAAGTAGTGGTAAACGATATCAAGATTTTTGGCTCCGATTCCACAAATTGGAGGACACATAGCAGCCGAGGAGTGTGGAGAAACCGCTTTATCGAGCGGTTAACCCCCGTGTGTCTTGTCAACCTAAAATATATCGTGAACCGTTGGATCTTTCGGGAGAAGATCAATGGCAAAGAAGTAATATGACATACAAAGGAGCACACCTGACGGTATTATATGGTGTAGTTAATATGTTTTGAGTTCTAACGTTAATCATCCCAACAATAATATTATAAATGTAAACCCTGAAGAAAACCCCACACCCATAGAGGAAACATTGAAAATAGCGTAAAGTCAAAGTAAAAAGGTGACGAGTGAAGAAGTGAGGCATTGGCACATACTAATTGTTGGATCTCAATGATCAACAGTCCAGATTAAACAATAGAGTAACTTAAAGGAACTATCAGAACCACCCAATGGAGTTAATCGACGGTCGTCACATATGGAAGAGTGCAGGAGTTAACACAGTAAAAAGGTGGGTTTACCTCGAGTGGTATTTCTTGCGGAAAAGCAGTGGTAAGCGATATCGAGAGTTTCGGCTCCAATTCCACAAATCAGAGGACACACAGCAGTGGAGGAGTGTGGGAAAACTGCTTTATCGGCCGGTTAACCCTTATGTGTCTTGTCAACCTGAAATCTACCATGAAATATTGGATCTTTTAGGAGAAGATCAACGACAAAGAAGTAATGCGACATACAAAGGGGTGAACCTGATGATATTATATGTTTTAGTTAATATGTTTTGAGTTCTGAGGTCAATCGCATATCAGAGCAGATGGGAACCACATGTTAATGTGACCGAAGACTATGGCGATTGCGATTAGCAATAAAGGTGGAACCTCGAAATTCGTGGAGAGGTCGTATAAAGCGGAAAGGTATGTTTTGTGGGCATTTCCTTTGTAAAAGGTTTATAAAGGAAAATAGCACTGATGGAAGGTTTATGCGTTTAAACATATATAACCAAGGTTTAAAGAAGGAATGGTTATATATACATGTGGTTAAAGGGTAACAAAGTTTTAGAAGGGTAAAGAAAATCCTGATATTAACATATATAAAGGTTAATGAGAGGGTTTTAGTCTGATAGGAAGGATTTGAAAGAAAGGATTTAATAAAGTCTTATTTGAAGGTCAAGGGGTGATTAGAGTCCCAATAAGTGAATATTGTATGTTGGTTAGCCCATGTTGATTAATAGGGCCTTAACCATTGGAGTTTGGAGATTTTGACTTCTTAGAGAGTTAGAATACATGGGACAAATGGGCTGATGAATTTCACATGCATACTGTGGGTGTAATGGGTTGATTATTACTGGTATTTGGGATTATTAATAACTATATAAATATTAACAACCATATTATTTAATATATATTAATTATAAATATTATATTAATAATATAACTCCTGGATATATTATATTAATTAATATTAGAATGCTCATAATAATATTAGTTATCATTATATTATTAAAATAATATAATAATTTTAAAATTCTAAAAGAATCATAACAAAATATATGTTTTATTTTATAATTAAAATAATAGTTATCTGATTATAATATTATAATAATATTATATTATTATTATATTATTATAATAAATATAAATATAATTATTAGGCTTTAGTATTTTTTAATAGTTATCTTAGGATTTGTATACATGGGTTTATAATATTATTTTCTTTTGTTTATTATTACTAAGGGTTTAATACTTAAAACCCAAGTGATTGATATTATAAACCCAATAGATTAATACTGAAACCCCAACGGATTATGAACCTAAGGCAATTATTATTAAACAAAAGGGACTAATTAATATAAACCCAAGGGATGATATAATAAACCCAAGGGGATTAACACTAAAACCTCAGGGATTATGAACCCAAGGAATTATTAATATTAAAAAGTTGAAGAACGAAGAAAACCAATAATTTGATATTATAAACCATTCGGAATTAATAAAGGAAAGGAAAAATATTAGAAACAAAAGGGATCAAAAATGGCAAGGGATTAGTAGGAATTAATTTTTTAAACCTAACAGATTGACCAACCCACGTGACTATGAATATTATAACCTAATGGATCAATAAACACTAGGGATTTTTAATATTATGAAAGTAGCACGTCAATAAATTGAAGGAATAAACATTGTAAATGTAAGGAATTAATATTAAACCTTAGGACTATTATTTAAACCTTAATAGTCAGGATTAATAAAACAAAGGGAATAAATGATAAACTGAAGGAATTATTAATATTACAAACTTAAAGAACAAATAAACCTCATCATTTAATATTATAAACCCAAGGAAATAGTAAACCAAACCTAAGCCGTAAATCCATGGCATCAATATATAAACATAAATAATGCTATAACACAAAAGAATAATAAAAAACATAAACCAAGACCAATATAAGAACCACATTGCAAACCATAAAGCTCTAAAACATGATAAATCATCACTACATTAATAATAACACATTTATATCTCTACATTGTAAGCAGTAAATAGAATTTAAGCCATAAATACATTGCTATCAATAAATGAATGTATTAATAGTATAAATCTCAAGAATATTGATATAAACACCTAGAACATGAAATCCCAACAATAATATTCTAAATGTAAACAATATTTTCATTTATGAAAGACGTGAACAAAGTGAAGGGATCCACACATAAGACCACAATAATCAGAAATGCAAGAGAAAGATATAAAATAGTAACACTCCCATTGGAGCAAAGAAACATAAATGAAAAAACACATCTAAATTGCACACATTGGATTTAAAGAAGAACAACATAATATGACATTTTAAGACCAGAGATATACAATTTTGTACATAAAAACAACATTAGTATTTAAAATAATCGATTTAACCAACATTGAAACCACCGAAAGAACATTGAGTCTTAACATATATTTTTTGTTTTGTTTACATCAAGTAATTCCACTACAAAATTGAAGTTCAAAACTATAAAAAGGTCACAATGTTATTAGTTGTATTTCATAGTGATATGGACTTCAATCGCTTCTCTTCCTTCTTCCTAATTGTAACATATGCATTATCTTTCATCTTGGAATAAAATTGGAAAGAAAAAGGTAGTGCAATGCGTAAACCATCTATTGATTTCACTCCTGAAATGGTTGTGAAGGTAAGGCCTTGCTGCTCTTTATTCCTAATATCAACTGATGCTCATTCTAAAGTCAATCCGTGTGACTTGTGGATTGTAAGAGCCCATGCCATCTTCAAAGGAATTTGTTTTCTATTTCCTCTTATCACTGGGGTGATAGGGAAAATGTTTGGATTGATTGCATCAAATGGAACACCAACATACTTAACAAAAACAATAATTGTGAACATTGGAAGTCAAGGTGGCTTAGAGGTAGGCAGATAGAATACATCCTTAACAAAACCAAGTGCACCATTCACCAATCCAACTTCAACCCATAAATTACATGTCAACATAACACACTGACCATGACACAACAAAACTTCATGGTCCAATTGACCATCATCAACACCACCGATTTCTGAACGCCTTGAATACTCAGCAACACATCACACAATTGGAGAAATCAATGATTTTAACATATGCCTATTATGCAAGGAGACCAAATTATTTGTTGGAAACATGTGAACTGTTGCATTAAATAAATCTCTTTCTGTAGGATGCAACCTCATATTAGCCTGAGACATATGAAACTCCCAATCTTCAAGATTGGGTTCTACGTTTCTTATGTTATTGAGGACTCTACGAAAATAAGATTATTTCTCATTATTCCCTTGTTGGTGAAAGATTGTGTCAAGAGTAACAACAATGTTTAATTTGTTCCATAAGACTTTCCCTGCTGTATTACCTACATACAAAGGCTTATCTCTGATAGGAGGCAGTTGGCCAAGGTCACCCACAAGGATGATGGATCTGCCACCAAAAGGACAATTCTTTTTCTTTCAAATTGCTTCTCATAATCGAGCATATATTTTCATAAACAACCTTGATCCTAGAAAGCTCATTTCATCAATCAATATATATCTAACATGTCGCATTTCTTCTTGGAATACTGCAAGTGACTGCCCTTGTAGTGGCTGCATATCTTTAATTGGAATTTTTAGAGCTGAGTGTATTGTTTTTGCATGTATATTAAAAGAAGCTATTCTTGTTGTGGCAAGAAGAAGCAAAGGGCTTCTTCCATCACTTGACGAATTAGAAAGAGCTTCAAAAATAAAATAGATAAGGAAAAACTTCCCAGTGCCCACAGTGCCTTGAATAATCATAAGAATAGCTTCACGAATCTCATATTTCTGAAAAGTGCCTTAAGACAATTTCAAAAGTAAGTCGTTGTTTTTCCGACAAAGAATCTAGAGATGCAAATGTTCCATTTGAAAGGTCAACAATATCACCCGCTGATTTTGCATTCCTTATAAAATTAATAGCTTCCTCTACAAAATCATCATAAATAGTTGTACTTTCCCAGTCAAGGGATATATCAAAGTCCCTTCGACCAAGGGTGTGAAGATCAGAAACATTCACATCTTTTGGTGGAACCAAACGAGAGAAAATCTACCATTCCTGAAAATCATTTTCAAGATTCATTTCCTGGTTGGAAAAGTCACCATCTTCTTCATATTCAATATTGTCTATAATTGATGGGTGTCGATAAATATGCCATGCTCGATATCGAAAATTCCTCCAACTTTCAATAATAATTTCAGCTGAAAAGCCAATTTCTGTAGGAATGTCACAAAATGGCTTGTACAATAGTAAATGTTATGAAACCAGCTCAAGAAAGATAGAAAAGATAGATCAACGCCTTAGAATTAAGCCTCTTCGATGGGGCAACCTCCTTTACATTACATATATGAACAATTCTTGGATGATACAAATGAAAAAACCTCCTTTCTATATATAGGAGTCTAAGGAGTCACAATATAACCTAGCTGACCTAACAATAATA
>APFE030114930.1:51528-80176 GCA_000404065.3 Pinus taeda | reverse complement strand
GAATGGAAGGTTCTAACTCCTAATTTCAAGGGCTAAATTTACCTTTTTTACCCTCTCCCTTAATAAAAGGTGGGCTATTTGAGGTGATTTGTAAAAATGTACTATCATACAAAATATTCGCCCACTAAAAATTTAAAACCCCTTAATTTCGCCAAAGGGCGAACATTCGCCCCTAAAATTTTCTATGGTAAACATATACTAGGGTGACGTCGATTCATTTACTTAATGAGTTCAAAAGGACAAGTACTTGAAAATATTTTCATATTTTTGGAGGGTGAGAAGAACTGAAAGAGGACTTGACCTGGAGGAATGAGTGGTATGTGTTATCACTCAGGTTGTCCCTAGGCTCCTAATAGGGATACAGCCGAGGTAACCACAAACCAATCTTTGGATTATAGGTTCTAGCCCACCTGCAATCGGAGAGGGCTCTCTCCTTATGATTCAACCTTAGTTGATGATTTTAGGCTAGCTTTCTGACTTCAAGGGAGTGTTGTTTGTGATTGGATGGGAGGTAGGATTCTCGAACAAAGAGGCAAGGTAAGGTGTGATACGTTTCGAACCATTGGGCATGGAGTCACAAATTGAGGCTTGCGAGCGTTTTCTTGGTCACAAGGGGATACGGAGCGGGATAGCCACACAGGATACAACTATTTGTCTGCTGAAAGTACAAAATGGGCATCAGGGATGAAAGGAAAAGGAGAATCATTTCATCATGCTGAAAAAGAGGAGAAATGGATGAATGGGATCCAGGAGCAGTTAAGAATTCCTAAAACATGGACTCATATGTGAAAGAAACAGCGTAAACAAGATCATTTAAGAATACATGCTCATAACTATTTCTGAAGAAAACATTCAGAAACGCAGGAATTGAACTTAAGGTGTAATGAAACAAATCTTAAGCTATTCTTTTTTCCTGCAATTTAGAAAGGCAGAACGGTGGTAAAAAACATAAAATTTGACAGAGGAGAGGAACACTTATTGGATCATGTAGAAGCACAGGAATTCCGTAATCATTCCTTGACCAAGAGAAAACATCAAGTAGTTTCGCAATCCATGCTTTTAGCAATATTTGATTATCGAAATTATAATAGTTACAATGCGAGTCTCTGTTCGGAGACAATGCTGGAAAGAAGACTGACCAACAACTACTACCAACCAACCAACCCCTCACAACATTGCTCAGGGTCGTATTTATAAGCAAAATATCGGAAAGACATCATTACAAGTGACCTAGACAGGTTTGCTAGAAAACTCTTCAAAATTCTAAGTGTTGCTAGAATTAAATGCAAGTAAATCTTTTTGGCTACACTGGGGGGCAGCTGAATCGGAACAGGTGATGAGGTGGCCCTTGGGGGCTAGATGCGGTGCTGCTGGAATGATTGTGCTTTGGGAACTGCAGTTCGGCTCTGGTGTGACTTAAATGTGCAATAATTATGATTTGAGAGCTTCAAGTGGTTCCGCCCTCTTTCTATGAATCTGCTGGAAGATATTAAATTTTCTCCTGCTTCGGGCCGCTCCTCAAGATTTTCACTGATACTCTTTGCCGCTACATTGATGGTTTCCGCCGTCGACTGATACTCTTTGACACGCTTGAAGCTTGATGACTTGATCTGATACACTTTAAACTCTGTCATGGATCTGTTGTTGTCTTTAAACCGGATCATTTTGGCATGATCAGGCGATTTTTGGGCTTTTCGGCGCGCAATGGGCTAAGAAATCAGAAGATTCCCCGAAGATTCCTTGAAATGGCCTATTTCCCGTAGCGATGCGCGATTAGCACTTCGCTACGGGAAATAGGCCGTGCTAATCGCGCATCGAAAACTGCCTCTGTTTCTTGTTCTGGAGCTCCGAAGTGCGATTTTTCTTCCTGCGCGAAGTTTCGGCTTTCTGGCTACTAACGTCAGCATGATGTCGGCTGTACGGCGGATGACGTCAGCTATGGTGGGTCCCTGGTACAGAGCGACGTGGTGAGGTGTTGATACTGGAGGTACTGCGATGAATAAACTCCGATGCGATCACAATATCGCATCGGCGGGGAACGGAGGGTGCTTGAGTTGGACATTCGGTGCTTGCGACTGCCGACCGCCGATATCGCAATATCGCGTCGGGTGGTGACGGACGGGTGATAACCTGCATGGAGAGGAAAGTGCGATGCTACAATGCGATCTGGCTTTAAGGTTCTATGAAGTGTAAGTTTTGGGAGGAAAGAGCAAGTAAGTGGGTGCGAAGGGGATTTGAGGTTTAGGAAGGGGTCCGATTACCTCAGAGGGATCTTATACGTTGGAAGGAGTCCATTGTATCTGGGAGATGGTTTTGGAGGTCAAGGGTTCTTGCTAAGTTTCAGATAAACTGAGCAATTCCCAGGAGTACTTATGGTTATTTTTCAACCAGGGGTAGGGATATTACGTAGGGGGATTTTACTTAATATTAATAAGGGGATGGGAAGAATAGGGAGCTAAATAATAATGTTAGTGGTTAATATGGAGGTGGTAAGAAAGCGCTCAGTTCAGGAGAGCTTAGGCTGTTATAAGGGGGTAGAACCATGCTTAAGAGAAAGTATGGAACAACTTTGAGTAAAGCAGATCTTCACTCAAACCAGTGTTATGAAGATGATGGAACTTAAGAGGTGTCAAGCAGATCTTGACCTCTTATGGGGAAGTTAGTTAATGATTGGGGAAAACAGAGAAGGGGAGTTAGTTATACCTCTTTTGAGCTTCTTGCATACGAATTCTTGCTGATTGTGTTCTGAATGATATGACACTTGAAAACTTGGAACTGGTCAGCAATTAGGATTCAACAACCTCAGAACTACCTACCCAGCCTACTTACCTAGCATTTTTTCTTCTTTTTTTTGGGGGTACACTTAGACTTGCAAACCCATCATTCATTTTTCTTTTGATGCTTTCCTATCTACATACTACCCTTATTACTTCCAGGGCCCAGATTAAGCTGTTGGGCTCCTCTGCTTCTCTACCTATCTAAGAATCTGCCAAGATTAAACTGTTTGGACAAATTTACATTCTCTATATTCTAAAACAGGAAATTTAAACCTAGGGAGACCAAGATTAAACTTTTTGGACCTCCCTTTAACCGAAAAATGGCGATACCGGGATAACTTTACAAAATTTGGAAGGTAATTGAATGAACTTGAGGTAGCCTTCTTCACTTGGAGACTGTTAAGCAAATATGGAGCATTGCAGCAGGCAAAGTATGAAATATTTGGCCTGTAAAAATGCCAATCATGAAATGTGAATAACCTGCTGCAGCAGGAAGCTAACAGTATGAAAGGATAGAAACTAGTTCCAGTCGTGATGGAACTTCGCAAAACATGTAATGGTTAAGAGGCTGTCTAATAAGACCACTCATCGTAGATTTTCCTCAGGCAAGGTTAGCAACCAAGTGAAAGCATATGATTGGCCAAAGAGATGGTGGTTGTTGGCTTGAAGGGGCCTAACCTAGGTTTGGAGTTAATTAGCAAAACAAATCCTTGTACTACTGGCTCTTTCGGCAATAGCTCATGGAGAGCGGACTGAGGTCTCACCCGAAGCAGTATGGGGGGATGCTGGAACCAAGTTTCCACACCCTTGAGATGTCTGAGGGGTCGACTTAGTCCAACTAGGAATGACTTCGTACACTCTCCTATCCTGCAAGGCCTTCACACTTGATTATAATCACCTTCGCATAGCCCTAATCAGGGGATGAGGTGATTTCGCACTACTAAGGCGGCAATCTGTGCTCTTTCACTAAGTCACATTGCAAATCTTACTTATCTTCTTATAATTGTTAGTTAACTTCGCATAACTTGCTACTTATCTTATATTCAGTTATTAAACACATTCATATAAGTTCGTGCAGCAAATAAACAGTAAAATTGCAATTCATACCCAATATACTTCAATGCATAAAACAGGAAAAAGATACACAGAATGATAAGAAACTTCTCTTTATTATTTTCTCCAGTTGTTACAGACTCGACTCACCCTGCGCACTCAGCTGCAGGGGTCCGCGCACTTAGCTGCGGACTACTAGGCCTCTATGCACTCAGCTGCAGAGCCTTCTCCTACTCTACAACCCAAAGTCTTGACTTTATGCTTCAACTTAGACTCAATGCTTCATCTTCTCTTAGATTGTTTGATGTCTCTTTACACTTAGAGCCTCACTCTATTTATACAATCCTATGGTCCGTGGACCATGGGTAGAAATTTCAAGCCAACATTACATTACAAAAGTAAGGGCAGACAACCCTATGACTCAATTATAACTTCGCGCTCCACACCCACAAATCACGGAGTCTTTACATCGGACTTAGTCAAAACTTGGGCTTTAAGCAACAAAACTTGCCTTGGGGGATCCCACGCCCAATAAGCCCCCAACACAAACATCGTGACTCACCCTCGAGTCACTCTATTGGTGCAGAGATTTTCACGCAGAGACCTCCCAACTTTGCTCAGACTGTTGCAAGGTTGGCAGCACACTAAGCGGCTGCCTGCTGTATCTCCTAGATACGTTGTTCAGAGACCGCGATATCTAAACGAATTCCCTGTATCTACTCTTGCGTCCCCTACATTTGCGTGATCTTGCCTTTAATCGTTGCTGTGATCACAAAGACCTCATCGGTCCATGGTTGGATGCATGCCTTCAGAACTACTTCTTTGTGTCGTACCGTGTCTACTTGCTCCTTAAGCGCTTTTTCCTATTGCATTCGCGCGAGCCTCTATGTAAGGGCAACCATCTACACGATCCCTTTGACTTCATCATACTACTAAGGCGGCAATCTGTGCTCTTTCACTAAGTCACATTGCACATCCTAACATAGACATGATGGAAGTCTGCTTTGAACTCCGTGAAGCTTTGTAAACTATTATAGACAATGGGTGATAACTGTGGCTTGTGGTTAATCCCCATTCTGATGTTCATCTCCATGAACACCCATAATATTTTATTGTCTCTGATCCTCTGCATGTCTTTAGTGGCCCATAGTGAAGCGTACTTCATGGCCTCTGGGAGATCTTTTGCAATTGTGGGGAACTGCCTATCCTCAGGAAAATCCCAAGCCACCAACACTATGGATAGTAGAAGCCATGCATAGTGGAAGGTTTTCCCCTATTCTGTGCCTCGTGGCAATTCTCCAGGAACTTCTTGCACAAGTATTCAGACCAGTTTAACTGGACCCCCTCAGTGAACTACTCGGCAAGTGCTACCACCGGCGCGGGCACCTCATCCCCATGACACTTCTGCATGACCTTGCCTGCTAGTATCTGAGTCGTAACTCTGAGTACATTGCTGTTAATATTAGAGATCGCATAACCCCTCCTTTTCTTCTCCAACTTATATTTCTTTTTCATGGCCTCCACAATGGCCAAATCACTACTTTTACCCTTCGAAATGTCTGCTAGGTCTTCCCCTTTGCAAGGGAGTTAAGCAATTCTATGGATTAGGTGGTCCATGATGGGGATGGGTTCCTCCAGCCACAAACACCCATCATGCACCAGGCAGAGAAGCTGCCTGATGACAAATATAGTCACTCGGGTGCGATGGTAATGCGACACCTAGAGCAGGTTCAACAGCCCTACCTTTTCTACTATGCGCAATCCTTTGTGTGGCTCCAACTCTATGACTCCCGCTGTGATGTTTTTATTTGGCGAGCTCCCAATCTTTGAACTTTAAACTCAGCACCCATCCAAGGTGCGCTCCTTCAAAAATGATATCGTCGGGTAGCAGTGGAGTTTGCAGAGAGCTTTTACTGTCATCCAGGTCCTTGGGCACCTTTGCCTTCCCCTTCCACATAGGAACATACGCGGGCAGCCTGGTTAGAGGGTACGCACCATAAGTTTCTTCCTACATGTCTTCATCCTCGTCCTCTTCTATTAGGATGTCCTCAAGGTCTTCCTCCTCCTCATTAGTTTCCAAATTAACTACTTTCCCATTTTCTTCCATGGTCAATTTAGTTCGCAACGGGTTTCGAGGGGACATGCACATTGGAATCATGGGCTACTTATCTTTCTTGGGCCTTGGTGTGCGCTATGATTTAGGAATTTCTGTGACTATCCCGACGCTCTCAGGGGAATATTCTACTATGATGGTCTCCGCGGCCTCTTCGGCAGTCATCTCTCTGATTTCCCTGGCTTCTTCAGATGCTAGCATTTTGTTTTTCCAAAACTCTCTCAAATGCTCAATCGGGTGCTCAAGCACTACTCTTAATAGGTCAAACAGGTCTCGGTTCAGAATACTCTGGGTGCACGACAACTCAATTCTCGAATGGCCAAGTGTTGTTTGCTGGGAAGCTCTTTGCAATTTATAGTGCCTTTTGTATTTGAATTCGATCGTTCCCCCCAAATCCACTCCATTAATGCTCCCTTAGCAGCAGATTTTCCAAAATCTTATCCATAAAGTCTACCTTAACTGCTTGCCACCCGCTCCATTTAGTCTCAAACCAAGTATCACATCATGAATAGTGACTATAACAGTCACTTTCCAGTCAACCTGCATGGCAGCGTGGCTACCCATGTGCTATCGCGAACCTTGTGACACTTCGTTCCTATGTGCAGCCCTAACATCGTACAGCTCTCGGACAGAGTAGCTTATAGTCCCGTGCCTGATTTCAACTGCTTGGAGCTCTAAGACTATGTTTTCCATAGCTAATCAGGTGGTTGTGTCACCTATATATAGCTTCGACTGATTATCATTTACTTTTCCTGAAAAAAGTTCACCTTTTAACTTCAATACCTACATCGTGCACTTTACTTTTTGCTTCGTGCCACCATCTGTGATCCCATTAGTAATATGCAGTCCAACCCAAGGCATCAAACCAATCAACTCACGGCAGTAGTCTCCAAATTTATCAATGTAATCATGTGCATCTTGCTTTATCACCACAGTATTTTCATCAAGAAAATCATTTTTTATTCCCTCCTCCAGCTTCTTGACTTCTTCTTCCTCCATGGCTCTCTTCTCCCTCAACCGAACACTTTCATTCATGAGTTCTTGGAGCTTAATATTACCCTGCTGGGTCTCTTCATCAAGTTCCAAGTGTTCTTCTTCTTTCCAACTATGTGATCCCTTCTTTCAAGGCTTCGTGATCCATCATATTATGTGGGCATTGCTATGCACAGACTAGGCATAATATAATTCATCGGCATTTCAGCGTTCACTTCATAACCCAGCCTGGAAGGCGTTTGTCCCGTCAGTTTCTTGCACGTTTCCCTATAAGCCCATAGGATTGCTGGTACGTGCAGGTCCTAGTCACTTCACTGTGCATTACATACCTTGTTTAGTGCTCCACACACTTTGTTAAAGGCTTCCGTGTGGGTAACCTTCTGCGTGCCCATTCGTTCTACACTCTGTCATTCCAACTTGAGGAGCCATTCATGCAATTTTCCCCCCAACGCATGGTTATTGACAATATTTCTCCTCGCGAAGTTTATGTGCATCCATGTAGGTTGTTTACCATATGGGCCAGATGCATACGCGGACCATCCTGACCATTGTATCTATCTGCCGACCACCCTATATGATTCCCAAACTGTGTGCACATCATCCTCCTACATGTGTGCTAGTAATCAAAGTTTCCTTTGTGTGTACCCCACCACCTTGCAGGCATAGCGCTCAGTACCCACATAAAGGCCTAAAAACATTGCTTTTCTAGCACCTCCCTTTCAGATCGGTCTAGGAAAGCATCTACCTCACCCAATCCATCATAAGTAGGCAAATCTATCACTTCTATTGATACACATCATAGTGATCTTGTCATCATGTTACAGTTTAACATGGTTACCTTGTGTAACCGATTCTGCCATCGCTCTATCTCCTCATTCGAATTTGAAGTGCATGAGCTCTCATGCTCCCATGAAATTCGTCCATCTGTAGTAGGATTTACCCAGTGTTTCTCCCATGCAGTTATCTTGTAGATGTAGTCCAAATCGTCGTCACTTTCATAGTCATGCACTGGCTCTGTGTAGTGCGATCCTTCATCTAGGTTCAAGGTATAACTACGCGCAGAGACTTCTTCTCAAAAATCAGCTTGTGCTTATTTATATTAATCACCCCGTTCATGTCAGTGGCCCAATCAATTCCTAAGAGTGTAGGGTAGGGATTGTTGTCATCAATAATATCTATCACTTCAAAGTCTGCTAATGCAATTTCTCTCTCAATATCCACTATGATTCCCTGCAATTGCCCCAAGGGTATTATCTTATGTTGGTTCACCATTTTTAGCTAAATAGGAGACCATTGCAGCGTAGGCCTCCCCATGTGCTCCCATGTCTTCTTCGGCTGAATGTTCACGTCTGATCCTAAATCTAGAATTACCTGGTCCATTTCATATTCTCCAATCTACGTCGTTAACCTCATTTCTCTCCCTGTCCTAGTCTTATGCTTTCCAATCTTCTGGACTATGCGCAGTTCTCCTTATGCGGTCCCAACACATCTGTTAATGAGTTCCTGTAATCCCTTTACAGCCTTACTGTCACGTAGTAACTTCATACATGTTTCCAGGAACATTGTGAGCATCGATGGGTCCATTTCTGGCTCCAGTATGTCTTTTCTTCTTGAAGTGGAGGCATCAGTGAAGCTCTTCTTAGCTTCCATAAAAGTTTTCTGAGTGTGCTCCAAATCAAATTCCGCTTCCTTTGCCAGAGCTTTGCAAACCCAAGTACTTTCTTCAGGTTATTTGACTTTATCATCTCCTATCGTAATTACACTTTGGAGCACAATATTCACATTTGGATCGTCCTCGCATGGCTCAGACCTCATCATCTGCTGGTTCTTAGTCGGAGGAGGTGGTGGCGCTCCCTTGTCGTTTATCCTAGCTATTAGCATAGGACAATCTTCCATCTCATGATCAAACAAGGTACAATACATACATGATGGACGCGTCAGATTCATACAGTCATGGGCATAATGTCCTGGCCCTCTGCAAGTAGCATATTACCTATCCGTGACCTCTTCCAGGTCCTCCTCCACCTCGGCCTCGTTCGTGCCCCTAGAATTTGGTTCACACCATCCCTGCACCTTGGTCTAGGGGCTGTGTTTCGGCCTGAAACTTGTAGGTGGTAGTTCTATCGACCATCAGCTCATAACTTCTACATGTGCACTCATCGTGTCCCACCGATCTATAGAAGTTACAGAACAATTGTTGCGAATCATGCATGTACTTCTGCAACAAATGGCAGTTTTCTGTAGCATGCTTTCCCCCTATTTGACAAATCGCGCACCACAGAGCAAGTGCTGCGCTCGGTCCTGCTTGCACTTCTAGTCTTAATAACATCAATCCTCCTCCCACAAGGTAATTTGCAAACACTAGGAAGTGGTCCTTGTCATGACCCTAACCTTTGCATTCATGCACCACACCTCTTTGTGTGCTTCTGGTTGAATTGTCCTGTTCTATTTCAGACTCTGCATCTCAAGGAATAAGTTTTTCAACTGCGCATGGATTTGTTAAACTCCCAAGTTAGGATCCTGTATTGGGGTCTCATGCAACGTCATCACGATCTCTAAAACTTCTGTTTGAGTTGTTAACCTCTATTGTGACAGTGTGTTCCTCAGATGCGGCATTAGTGATGCTACAAATCATTCGCGGTGTTGTCCATCTGTCAAAGTCATATTAGCTTCGTGAATCATACACTTCAGCCTCTAATCCAAATCCCAAGAAGTCTTGCATAATAGCATCATGATCTCCTTAAACCCAATGATTGACTGCTCCTTTAACTTCAGCCTGCTAAATTCTTTAGTTAGCGCAACTTGGATAGCTGCGATTCTCACATTAGGATTATCACTTGAGTGCTTAATGTACCAGGTTAGCACGCGGTCCTATAGAGCACTATCCAACATCACTTTCTTGATATTATCATTCGTAACTCCCTGTGGTTCCCATACAGCCTTTACAACGAACCAAAACTTATCCGGATCTTCATTTCCCAATCCCTTGAACACATACAACTTTATCAAGCTTGCCATATTAAAATGCAGTGGTGGCGGAGGTGGTACGGGAAAAGATGGAGGTGATGGCAGTGAAGCCGACGGTGGTGTGGGCAGAGGTGGTATGCATGAAATCCTTTGCTTTATCAAATGAATCGCACTTCATAAAGAGACCCTCATGATCTCTTCCTCATCCCCTCGCGGAGGTGAAATCAAGGGGCTAGTCTCTAGTCCTTTGTTTTTGTAAATTTTCCCACTTCCCGTAGCCCCAAACATCAATGTAACTACATAATCTGCTTCTCGCACAATATCATTTTAATCCAAGTGTTCAGAGACTTTACGTACTTACCTCGCGGTCCTTTGAGAAAGCATCACTCTGCCTCGCTATAGCTGACTGAAGTGTCTACCGCGAGCTTAGTAATGAATTCTCCTATAATCAGATCAAGCCAGTGATCAACAATGCACACGATCTTATCCTTTGATGCTTCCAATCTACGCACCAACTCTAGGGTCCACACAATAGGACCATTGAGCTTTCACCTTCCTTGGCTATCTTCTAGATTTTGAATCCACTCATACAACTCAGTAGGAAAAGATGCGAAGAAAATTTTATGGATATCTATGTACGGGTAGTAGTCTAACCACTCTTCCTTCGATAGTCATGGATTCTTATTCTCCTGTGCCATGAACTTGTGAATTCTCCTATCCAAATAGCCTTCAATTTTCTTCTTAGTTGGATTCAAATGATGCAACATCAGACATCTCTATGCAGATTATGGTCCCAACAATGGAACCATTTGTTGGCTTGAAGGGGTCTGACACAGGTTTAGAGTTAATTATCCAAACAAATCCCTATACGACTAGCCCTTTCAGCAACAGCCCACGAAGTATGGACTGAGGTCTCCCCCGAGGTAGTATGGAGGGATGCTAGAACCAATTTTCCGCACCCTTGAGATGTCTAAGGGGTCGACTTATTCCAACTAGGAATGACTACGCACAAGTCACTTCGCCCACTCTCCTATCCTGCGAGGCCTTCATGCTCTGTTATACTCGCCTTTGCACAACCCTAATCAGGGGCTGAGGTGATTTCACGCTGCTAAGGTAGCGATCTGTGCTCTTTCCCTAAGTTACACTACGGATCTTACTTATCTTCCTATAACTGTTAGTTAACTCTACATAAATAGCTACTTATCTTATATTTGCTTATTCAACACATTCATATAAGTTCGCGCAACAAATAAACAGTAAACTTGCAATTCATACCCAATATAATTTAATGCATAAAACAGAAAAAAGATACACAGAATGATAAGAAACTTCTCTTTATTATTTTCTCCAACGATTATAAATTCGATTCAACCTGCTCACTCAGATGCAGGGGTCCGTGCACTCAGTTGTGGACTACTAGGCCTCTGTGCACTCAGCTGCAGAGCCTTCTCCTACTCTACAACCCAAAGCCTCAACTTTACACTTCAACTTGGACTCAATACTACATCTTATCTTAGATTATTCAATGTCTCTTTTACACTTAGATCCTCACTCTATTTATACAATCCCATGGTCTGTGAACCATGGTTAGAACTCTCAAGCCGACATTACATTACAAAAGTAAGGGCAGACAACCCTATGAATCAATTATAACTTTGCGCTCCACACCCACAAATCGCAGAGTCTTTACATTGGACTTAGTCAAAACTTGGGCTTTAAGCCACAAAACTTTCCTTGGGGGATCCTGCGCCCAGTAGTGGAGATGGAATGAAAGAACCAAGGCTCATCTGGCAAAAATCGGCTCACAAAAACATCAATCACGAGATGTAAAGAGGGAATGGTTTCAGTTTTACACAAGCTTGAAACATGGGAAACTATGCTCAAGTATACTTGAAGATGGTTTCATTTTTACACAAGCTTGAAACAAAGATAAACTATGCTTGGATTTGGTTTCATTTTTACACAAGCTTGAAACAAAGATAAACTATTCTTGAAATAAGTTTGCATGCCCCCAACATAATGACTCAATTCGAGGTACATGCCCCCCAAGCTTCATTTCATTCACCTAAGTGGATGGAATGAAGGTTCACTTACGAGATCAAGTGAAAGACTCAAATGGTATTTTACGAGATCTAATCAAAGACTCGAATTGGAAAGGAATTTGTTTCATTTTTTAATGAGCTTGACATAGGAAAAGAACCATGCTCATGACACCTATTTCATTTTTTAACGAGGTTGACATAGTAAAAGAACTATCCTCATAGAGACCTGATTTATTTTTTAACGAGGTTGACATAGTAAAAGAACTATCCTCATATCCTTTGTTTCATTTTTTAAGGAGCTTGACATAAGACAAGGAACTCTGCTCCATCCCTTGTTTCAAATTTTAAAGAGCTTGACACAAGACAAGGGATTGTGCTCCATGGTCCTTTGATCACATAACAAAAGAGGTCATGGCTTCCAAGAGGTTCTCATCCAATGGGAGAACAACACTTTGGAAGGGATACATGTCTAGGGATCCAAATGAAGAATCAATCTCCAATGCCCCCAGTACATGGTGTACTACATCATCCACTAGATCATTAAAAGAGGTGGGCATGGCACAGGTGGCCACGTAATTTACCTATTGAGGGATTGATACTGCATGCACATAAGAACCATTTAGGGATGATGGTTGAGTGGGAGATGATTCAGGACCAACGAATGTAAGCTGATCAATGATCACAATGTTTCCTTCATGTGAGAAACACATCACTCAAAACAGGGAATAAACAAGAGCTCCTAGGATGTAAACATAGTCAAACCAAGGAGTAGATTAAAATATAATGGGCCTTGGATAACCATCATCTCTATATAGAAAACATTTCCTCCCAAAGTAATAAGCAACTTAGGAAGGATCCCTAATGGTTGACTGGTTCCTTTGTTAAAATCTAATAGATTTTGGGTGATAGGAACAAGCTGAGGAGAACCCAAAGCTTTCTAAGTAGTTGAGGACATAATACTAACAGATGCGCCCTCGTCTATGACTATGCTAGGCACAACCATATAGTAATCCTGCATTGTAATATGGAAAGGCACATAAGATGCAAGACAATGTCCTGCCAGTCGACTCCAATCAAAAGAAGTGACTAAACTACTCGAAGGAGGTGTCGTAGGAATGTGAGAGCTACCCTCTTTCTCGATTGGAATAGGATAAATGGTCTGATGTATCGCAGGAACATGAGGATTTACCTCTAGTTCATTTGAAATTGAAGAAACCAGAAGAACCTGTGTAGTACGAGGTTCGCTCTCTACCAAAAGGTGCAATTAACTGAAGGTTTAGTCAATTGTACCAGTTTCTCAACCAATGGTTGGTCGAGAAAAGACTCATGAGACTCACTTTCAAAGAGAGTGGGGTTGACCAAAGATGAATTTTGATCAATCACTAGATGTACTAGTGAAGGATCATAGGAAAGTTTTCAATAGCCAACCAGAAGATGAGGCTGAGAAGCTGTAAGGTTTTCCAATTCTTTGGAAGCTTCATCCATAAGAGGAAAAAGGTGAATGGGATGGTTACCTTCACACAACTTACAGGGAAATTTGACTTTTCCCTTTTTCCCATGGGATTTACTAGTTGAAGGTTTATCACCAGCATGATTGCGAGAGGCTGATGACAAAGGCCAATGTGAACCTGTGGACCACACTTCTAAGACCTTGGGAATACCAGGACAATTCTGAAGAAGGTGGTCACCCTTACATAACATGTAAGGTAATTTCACTTTCCGGGGCTGGTTAGAAGATTTTTCTTCATTATTTTCATCCATGGCAATGACTGCTTGGTTGCCCCTTGCTTATTTTGCTTCTTCTTGTTCAGCCTCTTCTTCTTCTTCTTAGCTTCCTGGTTACTAGAATCCAGAATTTCACTAGGTAAAGAGGAAGATTAAGGTGAAGAAATAGGCGAAGAAGTCAAGGGGTCAAATTTAGGATCAACATGAGGTTGATGCTTTTCAGGTGGAGGAGAACTTGATTGAAAAGAAATTTCGACACTTGGAACCACCGAGGTAAAAAACAACCAAACTGGTAGACCAATGGTCAATCCAAGAAAGGACAATGTCACCATATAGGAAGCACCAATATTTTTGAAAGAAGGAAAAGGACTAGGATTCCCATCAGAGGGGTTTTCTTGACTAGTAGACTCAGGAAATGTTGCCATTGGTATCAACCTAAGATCTACTAAGGAGTATTTCCACCAAAAGGATGTTGTTATGTGGTTAATCAATTTTAGAATTTGAAACAAAACTTTTCCATTTGATGTTTTAAGAGTCGACAAAAGGACGAAAAGGTCACTCTAGTTTCTTTCATTTGTTTAGCGAGCCTGAAAGGACAAGTTGTTTGATGATATTTTCAAATTTAAGGAGTCATAAAAGATCAAAATGACTGGTCAGGTAACTCTAGGCAAAAGCAGTACCAAGTAATCGTGAACTGCAATATACACCTCAACAAATAAATTTACCAAGGACTTGATGTACGTGAAGGAAATCTCCCCAAATGCTGTGTTTGGTGTATCACATTTATAGGGTGACCGACTTAGCTTCCTATGGATAAAGGTTTGCAACCTATTAGGTTCTCCCTTTATATACTTGACTGTAACGGGAGCACAAGTCCATGCTAGTGCTATCTAATGCAAGAGTGAACAACAATTGCTAAGTTTTAAAGACGTTGGAACACATCTCTAGCCTAGACCACTAAGTATGAATGTTAATGTTTCAAATGCTCAGATTAATTGATATATTTTAAAGTTTATCTTGAAATTATGTTTTGATTTCAAGGTCTTAACGATGTCACTTGAACACTTACGATGCAACTATATGAGAAAAGGAAAAAAACAACTTTTCGTTTCAATGAAAGCTAGACCAATCAAGGGAAGAAATGTCAATCAATAATGCATCAAATAAAATGCATCATGCAAAATGCCTTCCACTAACTTTCACTTTTGTCTTCCAAACGCAATGCCAATTTTTTTTTTTTTTTTTTTCACTTTTCACTATCCTAAATGCAACTTTTCGAAAGCAAAATGATTGTTAATTTACAAAGATGAACTTATATGCATTATGCTTTTGTTTTTGTTTTTAATGATTTGATGCATCTAATACAATTTTTAGCTTTCAATCATTGAAAAATGTAATCTATTTTCAATGACGAACCTCAAAAAATAACTTTTCAATGCAACTAATCTAATTCATTTTCACAGAAAGTAAATTTCGAAATACAAGCTAAAACAAATGCAAAATTATGTTTTCAATGATTTCCATAGAAAACAAAACTCAAGCAATCAACAAAACAAGCATCTCAATGACACCAACAAGTAGCAAGTGATGACCAATTGACTAGAAACCCTAGAATTCAATCAGATTTCACTTCAAATCCAACGAGACAAATTTTGCAAATTAATCAAGGAAATCAATCAAAAAATTGACAAATCCAAGCATACATGATGGGAAAAGACCTTAGGGGCCAAGACACACTGGATTCTTAGGAAGAAACCTAAAAAATTCTCACATTTAAGGATCATCGCTACTTCACATACCCAAACCTGCGATTATTGCTACTTTTCATAGGAAAACTTGCAATGGCATCACTACATTGTATAGCAAAATTAGTGATGATTTTAGCATGACCAAAAAATGAATATTTTTTTTCATCGGGACTGTAAAGGTAAAAACCACGATCATCACGACTGTAAAGGTAAAAACCATGACGCCACGCAACTGTAAATGGTAAACCCACGATTGGTGAGGAATATGCGAAAAAACTAAAACGATTCTAAGAAACAATCCATACTTAGCACTCTAAGGGAATAACCAGTGATGGTATAAACCCAGACTAATGCAGACAAGCTAGAAAATCACCGGTTGGTTAAAATAGTCAAAAAACCAAGGTGAAGGATTGGATGAAAGGATCATAGGCTCCCCAACAGAGTCGCCATTTTGTTAACAAGGTTAATCCTCTCTATGGACATAGACGATCCCTCTAGCCCAATGAGTGGGTCTAGTAACTAAAGTGACAATCAACTAGACATCTTCCTAGGTTATAATTGAAAAGTAGAAAAAGAGAGATGACCTAGCACGTTTTGGTGCTATTCTGATTTCCTTTGTTGAGATCCTCGAACTTCTTGTTTCATGGACTTGTTCCTGCTTCTCTCAAAGCTTATTTACCTGCATAAGTAATCAAGAGACAAAAAATCATGCCAAAACCAATAGCAAATCCAAAAATAACCTACTTAGTTGATCAAGGAATGCCAAGCTAATACATACATGAACATATATATTTCGGGAAGATGAACCAACAATTGTATATTGTTTAAATAAGAAAGGGAAGGTTACAACCCTATTCTTGATGTTGAAAGACTCTCCTTGAGTGGTAATCCAAGTCAAATCCAAGAAACTCTCCAAACACTCCTTCTCCAAGTCTAATGAATAGCCTCTAAGCACAAGCTTAGCATAGGGGTACAAATGGACATAGACCAACCATTTTGGAATGGGAAAGGAGGAATTTATTGGCTGGGAGAGGGAGTTATGACTCCTCCAAAGATAGGATTAGGCCCACATATCAAGGAGGTAGCTCATAGGGATAAGACAAAGGGATCAAGTTAGGAGGATTCGACCTCATCTATGTGAAACCACCTCTAGCTCGTCATTCTCGAAGCTTCTAGATCGCAAATCTTATCATCATATTTGGGAAAATTACCTTTTTTGGATAATCATGGGTATGATAAGGAACAAAGCGATGCCATCGCGGGTCAAACATGGTGCAACAGATGGCCATCGTGGTTTTGAGCTTCATAAGAGCGATGACCCTCATTTTAGGGTTTTAAGAGCTATTTCTTCAGGGAAAGATCAAGACATTTTCCAAGCAAAGTTAAAGGGGGGATCTAAGTTGTATACATGGATGAGTATACTATATAATGATCATGCTTTGGGCACTTCAACGTATGTCAGAGGAAAGTGTAAGAGGCGTGAAAAAATACTATGTAGCAATGAGGCTGCAGAACCAGGTTTCCACAACTAGAGGGATATGCACACTATGGAATCCATGCGTTTACTTATGTTTTATACCTATCTACAACTTCACTTACATAAATAATTTCGCAATAATGGTTTACGTCACAGATTTGTACTTATCACATAAACATATCATAGAATAGTATAACATGTATTCTTTCACATAATTTAGTAAAAATAATGCATAACAGTAAGTATAAACACAGATAATGAACACATATACACAAGACTTCACCAAATTCTCTTCTTCTTTATTAAGATAGATATTTAATACGTACACTTCTTCGACCTAGACACCGAGCTACAGGTGGTTTGCACACTCATCTGTAGACTCTTCCAGGCCTCTGCGCACTCAACGATGGAGCCTTCCCTTCAGGCCCAAAATACAGACTAAAGACATAAAATATAAATGATTAATCTATGAATTCTACTACTACTCGAAAAAGTATTACATTTCTTTATATAGATTTCATTACTACAAGGCCATGGTCAACATACCATGGATCTGACAAAACAATGAACTAACACCCAATACCCATTACAAAATGAGGGGCTTTGACCCACCTTGATGCCCCTAAACATCATGTGGTAAATATAACTTCGCGGACTTCTCGTGCTCTACTCCTGAAAATGCGAAGTCATTGACCAAAACTAGACCAAACTGGGCACAACAGGAATATTCTATGATTATATTTATTGGTATCCATTAAAATTTCCTTAAGCATTTACTCAAACTCTAAATCCAACCCAGGGATGCTCAGTTGCAAGAAAAATTGTAGTGCAATTGGCCTATGGTTGGGTGGAGAGTTGAAGTCCCTCTCTTAGTTTCTAGTCATTTAATTCATAATATAAGTTTCTTACTTATATCTTTGTGTATATTTGTTGCACTTGAATGAGAAATTTTATTGTTACAAAATAAAGAGATTATCAAGATTTTTAAATAAGGAATGAGTATTCTTGTATGTGTTGTGATGGTTGTCCAAATTAGACACAAATTAAGGCCCATCTAACCTTTCTTAGGCAAATAAAGGCTATATTGAATCTCTTCTTCTACACTTAATAATATTTTAATATGTTCTTAGGAAGGTTTAGAGATAGTTGTATATTATGTGCCTAGTATTATTTATTTTTGCAGAATATTGAGTAAATTATGAATGATATAATATAGGGACTTTCTCATGTCGATAAGTGGTTTTCATTGATGTCAACCCAAGAAACACAAAGAGATAACCCGTTCTTCCATGGAAAATTTGACTTGGAAATTCATGGAATCTTTTGTCACAATACTTCTAAGTATATTCTCCTTGATGAGATGTTTCGGTTGATATATGGTATGCCTCGTGGTTCCTCCTAGTTTGAGAGAATGGAGGTTGAAGTTGAAGAACCAGTTTTGTGGGTTAAAACCCCAGGAGTAGAGACATGACACCTTATTCACAAACAATTGTCAATATATGACAGGGATTCTCACCATAATCTCACCATGTATAATTTGAATAACTTGAAAATCCAAAGATAGTAAACAATCATTGACATCACCACTGTGCATTAAGCCAATCACTAATTTCAAATTTCTAATAGAATTTATAATATTTCCAAACAAAATTAAATAGGGTCCTTAAGGGGGATTAGTTATTATTTATTAATATTATTACTATAATGTTTCTTAAGTAGAGTATCACGAGTATTTCCCTTTATCACTTAAAAGGATGAAGACCACCTAAAAGATAATGGCCCTTAAAATATAATTGTTATTTAAAAAATAAAGAAAAAAAAATTCATGTAGCCTCCAACGTTCATATCTTAAAGCCCCTTTCTTAGCCTAACCAATGACGATAGAGGAAACTTAAAAATATTCCACTAATGATGAATTGAATGATGAAATAATAGGAATATTATCTGAAATTTTCGACCCTTGAGGAATCAATGCTAAATATAGGTGTTAGGGCTTGATTTGTTTGCTGGTTTGTTTATATTGCAAGTCTAAGAGAAGGTTGCAAATTTGTTTCGAATTTGATTTAGTTCTCTCAGAATTCTATCAACCATACATCTTAACTCTAAACATCCATAAACCTTCATCAAAGAAGAGGATTCGCTCCCCCTTTTAAAAGGTGTAGAGGAGTTTGGAAGATAATCATGGCGTAAATTTTAGTAGGAAATATTGGCTTGAATCACAAGGGAAACCCTTGGCTTCTAGTCACAAGAAAAATCGACATGTTACAGTAAAAATTTAAGTGTGCATGTCTCTTTAAATACCTTGCACAAGTCCAAAGAAAACCTTGTTATTGAACCTTTTAACATGAAAGACCGAAGTCTGTAATTCAGAATGAAAGGAGGTTCAATTGGATAAACTCTTAATTGCAAGCTCAAACTAGTGGAAGAATACTTAGTCACAAATCAACACATAAAAACACCATCTCTACACACATCCTAAGTGGCGTCGATTTTCAGTGAAAACATGCCTTTTCAAGTCCCACACAGTGAGAAACTTGATGGTATTTTGATCTAAAGGTTGGAGATAAGTAGACGTAGCATATATATTATTCTATTATTTGCTTGATTAGGCTAGTAGTTAGGACTGTATTAAGATTAAGGATATTAATTAGATAGTGTTGTGTTATGTTTGGGCTATTAGTTAGGATTGTATCAAGTATAGTTAAGTGCACTGATTAAGTTAAGGGCTGCATTCAATATTGTAGTGTTGTGTTGTGTTGTGTTTAGGCTAGAATTTAGAACTGTGTCAAGTCAAGATCTGTCATATTGATTAGGGTATGTCATAGTTAGTTTTTTATTAAGATACTTGTATAGTTTTCTTGGGTTTTCTATTAGCGTTTATAGTATTATCTAGGTATGTCATAGTTGACAGTCATTCTAGTTTTAGATTGATTGTAAAGTTGTTAGATAAGTCAAGAAACATCATAAGGGCTAGTTGAGGTTAATACTAGTGTATATAGTCAATGTTGTGTCTGAAGTTCACAAGGAATTTTTGTATATAGTCTTGCATAGATTCTAGGTCTATGCCAAGGTTGGGAGTCTAGGTCTAGGTTAGTTTTCAATTGTGACAACTACTACAACAAGTCAACAACAATAGACACAATCTCAAAACACAAGCACATTTCAAGTACGCATTGTAATCATTTTTTTTTTTATTATTCATTATGTACTTACATGTGTTTTATAGGTAGAGGTAAGTTGAAAGGTATTTTGTTTTACTTTTGGGATTGGGTTTCATTGGGAAATTTGCATGCAAGTAGAAGAAGATTCAATAACAACACCAAGCAAGCATTCAAGACTTTGAACTGTCAAATCAATATCTCTTAAAGGAATAATTGTAACGAGACATCCTTTAAAGACTTAAAAACCATCATCAACGACTATCCATATATTGTGAAGCATTGTCAATGTCAAAAGTCAAATCATTGTAACTAGGTACGAGAGCCCATCTTGTTAAAGAGTCAAAATTTTCTAGAATTATATAAAAGTCTAATTTCCTAGAATTGTAAAGGCATTATTGGGGAGAGTCTATTGTATTGTCAAGTTTGTCAGGATAAGGGAAGGTCATAGTATTTTCTATAATTTATTCTAAATCATTGTAACGTGGATCATTTTCCCTGGTAAGGGAGTCCACATATTTTATTCTCTTTTCTTTATAGGGTGGTAGGGTGGTGTTAAGCAGGTGAATGAAGTCACCTACAGGTTGGGCATTGTAAACACTTCAGGGAGGTAGGGTGGTGTTAGGGTGAGTTTTGGCTCACTTAGGCAATGGGGCATCCATTCAGTTGATTGATGATAAAACCAGGGCATTGGAGCGTCCTTCCAGTGGGAGTTGGAGAAGAATGCTTTTCTATAGTTCTAGGAAGTTGTAGCTTTATTTTCAGTTGGGGATGAAGATTAAAGAACTTATTAGAAAAGTGTTTGGTGGTTTTTAACCAAGGGGGGTTTTCCACCTAAACATATTGTGCCTACTATCTCTATTTTTGCATTTTTATTTACTGCTCCTAATGAACAACGATAATAATCACTGAAGAATAACTAATTCTCTGAAAATATTAATAAAGTGCTAAGTGCTAAGAAATACTAATTCACCTCCCTCTTAGTATTTCCAACAATTGGTTTCAGAGCTTGGTTCCTTCAGTAGTAGTTTAACAACTGGAAGGAGATCATGGGGTGCACCAAGAATAGATTTCCTCTATTTAATGGAGATAACTATGCACTTTGGATCAAAAGGATGCAAGTTCATTTACTTGCAAGGATATGAAGTTTGGGAAATTGTCATGTAGGGCTACGAAGCAACAAAAGATGAACAAGGTAAGAAAAATATCGTAAAATGATGTGAAAGCAAATGATCTTATTATAAGTGGACTCACTCAATCTATCTATGTTAAGGTGTCGGGTTGTAAAATAGCTAAGGAGGTATGGGACAAGCTTTAGAATATATATGCAGGAGACTCAAAGGTCAAGGAAGCAAAAATTCAAATTTACAAAGCTCAAATTGAACAACTAAGGATGAAAGAAGATAAGATTATAGCAACTTAATTTCAATGTGTATATGAAATAAAAAATGCCTTGGAATGATTAGGAGAACCAATTGATAAGAAGGTCATTGTTCAGAAAGTCCTCAGAACTCTTCCATCAAGATTCAGTCCTAAGGTTTTGGTATTGGAAGATAGATCAGTTTTAAGCAACATGAGTATGGATGAACTACATGGGATACTTACATCTTATGAAATTAGGATTGAAGAAGAATATGGGTCATCTAATATAGAAATTATTCACGACATCGAAGAAAATTGGGAAGGGAAAACATGAATATGAACCTATATCTAGTTGTTGCAAAGAGGAAGAATAAGAAAAAGTAGGACTTTTAGATGAAGAATTTGCATACATTACAAGGAAGATGAAAAGAGGAACATGTAAGTATAAAGGAAAAATTCCATTAGTATTTTTTGACAGTGGTGAGATAGGTCATTTTTCTGCTAAGTTCCCTCATAAGAATAAAACATTTACAAAAGGAAAGAAAGGTCAAAGGAATTTCAACAACGAAGGTAAGAAGAAAGGATTTAAGAAAACTTCCTCTCCAAGGAAGATAGTTCCTCATCTGAAGAAGAAAGTGACAACGACGAAGAAAACAAAGAAAGAGTATTATTTATGGCTAAGCATAACCATATGGAAGCATATGACAAAGAAGAATATGAATACAAAGAAATTATTGAAGTTGAATTTCCAAACGAAGTTGTCAGAATTATAAAAGAACTCAAAGCAGAAATTAAAATTATTAATTCTCTGAAAACTGAATTGAAGGAGGAAAATAATCTCAACAAAATAAATAAAGAAGAAATCATCAACCTCAAAGTAAAGTTAGAAGAAGCTAAAATAATTGAAGAATAACTCACGGATGAGTTAAAATAAAGAAACGAGGCAAGTGAATGAAGAGAAGCCCAAATAGTATCTATTTGAAAAGAAGTAAAAGGGGGAAATGTTTTGCAAAATTTTGTTAACAATTCTAAAACTTTGGATGAGCTCATCATCAACCAAAGGTCATACAATGACAAGACTGGTCTAGGCTATAAAGAAATCCTTCAACAGTGTTCAAACTCCAGAAGGGAAAATGCACATAAAACCTATGCTGAATGATCTACCAAGCAACGATGTTTCCCAACAAAAACAAATGTTCAAGATATACAAGAAGGATATTGGAAAACGATTCCACGAAGATGGTTTCCTCCCAGTTAACAACCCACCTTTTATGGTTTTTGTTATTCATGTAGAAATTTTGAGCATAAAGCTATAGATTGTCGTACTTATGAAAGCATCTTTGGAAGATCTTTTAGGAATATCTATTCCAAAAATACGCAAGAAAACTTTAGGCAAAATTATAATAGATTTGACTGGTTAATAAATGAAGTAGAGTGTTATAGATGAAACAACTTTAGACATTTGGCTAAGGATTATAGGTTTATGCTGCACTCAAGGGAATCATAATAGAATTGGAATGAACAACCCTGAAAGAAGAAAAATGAAAGGTGTGCTCTTGCATTAAAGGATTAAAGTAAAAAGAATGTTTGGTATGTTGATGGTGGCCATTCTACACATATGAATGGAGATAAGAATACATTTATATCTTTAAAGGAAGGAAAAGATGGAACAATATCCTTTAGAAATGATGGATCTTCAAATTTCATAGGAATAGGTACTGTAAAGATTGGAAGAAAGGATGCTATAGAAAAATATGTGCTTCTTGTTGAAAATATGAATCAAAATTTGCTAAGTGTGGGTCAAATGTGTGATCAAGGACACACAATGTTATTTGACTCAAAGAAATGTGAAATAAGAAAAGAAAAATCTGGTCAACTTGTGGCTACTGTAAGTAGAGCTCCAAATGACATATACACCTTGGAAATAAAATGGGCCTCCTAAGGAAATTACAAAATAATAGTGGAAATAATAAAATAAGATTTGATTACATCATAAAATTTTAGAGGGAAAAAAGAAAAATCTATTTTTTTCAACTCGTATTTGCAACTTATCTCTGTATGGGTTTACTCAAATTTGAGCGGAAACACTCGTTGCATGAAAAGTTTGATTCCTCATCCAACGAGTACCTATGTTGCATACTTTCGATGGACCCTACTACATGAGGAAAGAGAAGTACATGAAAAATGTGATTACAATCACATTTTTTCATGTATTTCTTATTTTTCTTGTAGCAAGGTTCATTGAAAGTATGCAACATCGGTACTCCTTGGATGGGGTATTAAATTTTTCATCCAACGAGTACTCCCACTCAAAATTTGAGTAAAACCTTAGGGAGATAAGTTGAAAATATGAATTGAAATAGTAGTTTTATTATTTTATTATTTTTTAATGTTTTTACTTTTTTACTCCAAAAATGGTGAATGATCCTCCATGGTTGGAATCATCATGTTGAATCCTATTAGTTCTTATAAATTTTATTTTGGTTGTACATTTTTCATAGGAGGACATTTTAGACCTCAAAATTCCCCTAATGAAAGGATGTTTAATGGCAAAAGAAGATGAGATTTGGCTATGGCATAGACGAATTAGGCATATAAAATTTGACAACCTTGTTAGAATTAGAAAAAAGGAATTCATGAGAGAAATGCCATTGATTTCGAAACCAACCAATTTTGTATGTGAACACTGTCGGCATGGCATGCAAACAAAAGTTGTTAGATAAACTTGACTCGGGATAGAGTCAAAGTTGACCAGATAAAAATTGATGGTTTTGGGGCACATGGTATTGTGCAACCATAGTATTATGACCGTGATATTATATAATGGATCTTATAAAAAGGATGGAAGGACTTCATTGTAAAGCAGGCTTGTAGGTGAGTGGTGAAGGCTCACTTGGTCGGATTGGCTAGGGTTTTGGCCAATGCTAATGAGATATCGTTAGGTTGGGTTTTTCCCCGGATATGGGGTTTTCCTAGATAAACATGTGTGTTTATGTGTTTATGGTTGTTGCTGGTTATTTTTTATCTCAGTAAATCTCAATATTAATTTATGTTCTCTGAATAATTTCTTAACAATTAGTATCGGAACCAGATATTGGATTCAAAGGGATTCTTTGATGCGAGGGGTTTATAGGGCCTGATGAGATCAATGCAGCTTTTAACAAAACTGGGATATATATATGTTATATATTATATATATATATATATTATTATATATCTATATAATTATATATATATATATATATTATATATATAATATATATATATATAATAGAGAGAGAGAGAGAGAGATATAAGAAGGCGGATTTGGTCAGATGTGATCTAGAAAAGGGTTGTTGGTGCCGTGGCTGTGTTTTTGGGTTTTCCTGATATGGAGATCTAGATCAAAAGTCATAGATCATTAATCAAGCTACAACCAAACCCTAGCAGGATTGTATTGTTCTTTTAGTTTGGTGTGGATCAGATCGTATCAGTCGAGAAAAATATCATTGTGTTGTTGGGAAAGTGGCAACATGCAGTTATTGTCATGCCTTGGTTAAGAATCGTATGGAGCAGTGAGAAGCCACTTGTGAGAGGTTGTATTGTGGCTGGAGCTGACAGCATCGAAGGATTTCAATTTGAATCCAGGACAGAAAATAAATTTACTCGGAAGGAGGTTCATGACGTCAGTACCCTCAAGCTTTGCAAGGCATATGCAGCGGTCGTTTGGCTCTGGAGAAGAAAATTTGCGGCCTATAGAATGACTTCTAGAGGATTCGATATCAATATTCATATTATTGCTACCCCACCACCAAAAATGCCCCCCAAAGAAGCAGCCCACAATATGGTCCTTTGTTTTTTTAAGAAGAGGAATAAAAATCATAGTGATTCTTTAAAGGAATCGAAATAGGAACCTGCTGCCATAGGGCCTTTTGTTACTAGTGTCAATATTTCAAATCACGCAAGCATAGAGAGGCTATAAAGTTCGAGATCAATTGGTGTGGGAAGGAGGAGATTTTTTCGGCAAGGGTTCGAATAACATGAAGGGCGTTAATCTTCGTGGTGATGGTTGGAACAAAGGAAGGAGTTGGACATTTGCCAGTCCATTACACATTTTTCAAGCATTCACATAACTGGAAACAACAACAACTGTCCAAGGATGAAAATCCTTTATGCTGGCTAAGATGCGGAAGCAGAGGCCAAAGCCAAGGAAACTGTGGAGAGTGGCATCTTGACAGTGACTGCAGGTGGTGGAGCGGAGAGTTTCCCAAGTCTCCGAGAGGTAGTGGCGGTCGAGAAGTCGAAGAAAAAGAACAAGGGACAAGCTTTATCATTTTCAGAATTCGCCACAAGGGTGTATGTCAGGCTTGGAGGGCGAACCCATGGTGGCGAGGTGGCTGCGGCTTTGGGATCCAAGGGCTTCATGGTGGAGGAGATGTTGATGCTTCCCACTGGTCCCCATGAGCACTCTGATATAGGCTGAAAGCAACTAATGGAGAATTCCTCAGACTCTCATTGTCAGATCTCGCAGTAAATTAAAGTCCAGTTTTATCATCATCTGCGCCGAGAGTATATTTAGTTAAAGTAAGAGCAGAACTCATTCGGTATCTTGTGCTTTCTCTCCGATGAGGAGCGGAGCGCTTAGTCTGTTGGTTCTCTTTTATTCAACTATGTGAGTTTTGATTGTGCGACCTAATGGCGAAGCCATGGGGGCCGGGCGCATGGGTAGCTGAGGCAGAACAAGCCGTTGTTGAGGACGATTTCGTGGTATATATGTTGTTGATTACACATGAAAAGAAAACGAAATTGAGGAGTGACGGCTCAAAAATTGCAATCGAGCCAGATTTTGTGATTGTGTTGTGTTGGATACCTATACCAATAGGTTTCATATTTCATGATGGGAAAATTCAAAAGCCAAATATGCTCTGCTTTGCTGATACAAAGATCCCATATTTCCAAGGAAAGGCAAGGTGTGTACATGCCTTCATGTTTATTAAATTTTGATGGATGATCCAGCAGTCTAATCTGGATCATGCCATGTTTCAATTTTCTGTTGTAGAATAGAGAAAGTCTGTCCAAACTGTTTAATCTTTGCAGACCAATAGTTAGGCAGAGAAGCTAAGGTTCCCAACTGCTTAATCTGGGGCCTTGGAAGCAATAAGGGTAGTGCTAAATAGGCAATCAAAAGAAAAAGCCAATGGAAAAGAAAAGCACATAAGGGTCTGCAAGTCCAAGTGCACCCTCCAAGAATAAACAAAAAATGTTAGGCAAGTAGATGGGTAGGTAGATGGGGTTGTAGAAGTGGTATTCCTTTCAAACTGAATCTTGCTGGTCAATATAAGGAAAACAACACAATGGAGAATGTCTAACTTCCTTTTTTCCTTGTTTTACACTCATTACTAACATCCCTATACCTGTTGTGTTTGTGAAAGAATTCAAGGTTTTATGTTGGTTCTGGTTTCCTTTAAGAGCGACATTTCTTGTGCAAAATTCTTTTCATTTTGATCTACTCCCTAAGCTAAGTGGTTTTCAAATAAAATTAGTGATATCACTCCTCATTCACCTTTTCCCTCCATATTAACCCCTAAATTCTATTATCTAAATTCCCTGTCACCCTTTCCCTACTATTATAACACCATGGTGTATAAACCCCAAGCATTCTATATATATTCCCCCCTTGGCATTATAGCCATATGTTCACTACTAGGGAATCAAATTGACATCTGGTCAGTTTAAGAACCCCAAGGCTTACCCCTTTTCCTCCTTCAGAATTCATTTACCTATTCAACTCTTCATGTGCTAAAAAAACCTTGTAAAAAACCCATTTTCACCCTTAACCCGCTCAAACGGCAAAATTTCATAAAAAACCCACTTTCCCGACTTATCCAAAGTCCTGGAGCTATGCGCGATTTTATAAAGAATACATTGAAAAACCATGCAAATTCGCCAATATTCCAAAGTCCCGCCAGGCACGAATCCCATGAAAAATACATATTTTATTACCCGCCCGACGTTGTATCTTCCAGACAAGTCATTGACCCGTCGACCATCTGATCGGGTGCCTTTCATCCAACAGCCCACATGCATATCGGACCGGCCCCGACGTCCGTAAGTTAGCTTCCGATATCTCTCAGAGGGTGACGTCAGGCCTCGACCACACGTCACCCCCACAGCGTATCAGAGCCCCCTCTGACAATTCCGCTTCCGTATGGAAGGCGGTGCGATATCATACCGCCTACGGTTTCCGGTCTCTGCCAACCCGCCCTGCCAGCATCACTGCTACGTCATCACCGCGTCGGCGCCCTCGTCCGCCATTGCTCCACCTGTCCGCCACCTCACCATCCCCGTGGACCACTCTTAAGCCGCCATGTCACCTGATGACGTCATGTTGACGTCATCCGACCTTGACCCCACCTGATGACGTCATCCTCACATCATCCAAAAACGCGCCAATGTTCCGAAAAATCCATATTTTGGCCAAAATTTTGTGTTTTTTGCTCTTTTTACAAAAACGACTGTTGTGTCTTCTGCATGCATTTTACGTCCAAACTCACGCCAACCTGCTAAATTCGACCTGGAGGCCATCGGTGCGCCAATCCACCTGCATTCGTGACCAGGACTGTCAGTGTTACCAGGTATTTATCCCCGTCAATCCTCTCTGCGCCTGATTTTGTCTGTAAATCACCTAAAGTAACTTAAAACACAGAAAAACGTATAACTGACCGGCAAATCCCCTGTGCCTAGTTCCCATTTGAAGTTACAAGGTCGAAATTCACTGGGTAAGCCTTGTTTACCAAAGCTTTCACAAAACCTGCATTATGTTCGCGCAATCGTGAACAGGGAACCCGAACTACACCAAATTACTGTGAAAGAGTCTGTTAAGGACAAGTATTTCCCCTTTTTTATTGTTGTGTGCAGTATTTCAATTGCTGCAATTGACCCTTTTGTCCTCTGTTTCTCAATAAATCACCTCTCCTTCCAAGAAACGCTCTTTTCTGTTACTCTGCACAGTAACACTAATTTACATATCAACAGAGTTTTAAAGTAACCATGGATACAGCAGTAGCACCTGTAGCCCTCAATGTTGCCCCTTTAAATGCCCCTCAGAGAGAATTGGAGTGGCAGGCATTAGCAGATTTGGATTATCAAATCTCAAAGGTATTTCTAATGCACAAAAAGTTCCACATCCACTTGTTAAATGAACTAAAGACTAAACATGAGACTGGAACAGATGTATTGGGCATTTGGGATTCC
>APFE030114930.1:18552-40917 GCA_000404065.3 Pinus taeda | reverse complement strand
TCGGGGCAGCGCCCCGAGAAATTTTTTTTTTGGACCCTATATTAAGTTGGGCGAACCTACCTATGGTTTTCGGTCCATGGTTTTGGACGCGATGGGTTTTGGTCCATGGTATTGGATGCTTCGGCATGTATAAATATGTATTGTAACATTGAAAGGAATATAATGAAAAATCAAGATGGTAGTCTCGGTTTTGAGATCCAGTGGGAAATCTCTGTGTATATATGTTTTATGTGTTATGCTCTCACATTTTTATTTTTTCCTGTGATTTAGAATTTGTATGCAGGTAATTTCTGTATGGGTTTAAAACCTACATTAATCATGGTTCAGTGAGCAAATCAAATTGAGAGAGGATGGGTCATAATAGTTTAGAAAAACCAAAAATAATTAATGAACTCAAAATTATTGCATTTAAATGGGCATACTATTGTAAGACCTGGTAAGGCATGTGTACCCTTGGATAATCACTAGTAAAGTTTGGTTAGACCTAGGTGATAGGGGGGATGTCGGGTTAGCAATACCCCGGGTAAAAACTCTAAGGGGGGTAAGGGCTAGAGTGAGCGAGATTGTCTCACTTAGTAGGTTTGGCTGAAGTTAGTCAAGGAACCCCAAGTCAAGTTTAAAGGGGGAATTGTTAGATAAACTTGACTCGGGATAGAGTCAAAGTTGACCAGATAAAAATTGATGGTTTTGGGGCACATGCTATTGTGCACCCATAGTATTCTGCCTGTGGTATTATATGTAATGGAGCTTATAAAAAGTCTGGGAGGACTTCATTGTAAAGTAGGCTTGGAGGTGAGCAATGAAGCCTCACTTAGTCGGATTGGCCAGGGTTTTGGCCAATGCTAATGAGATATCATTAGGTTGGGTTTTTCCCCGGTTTTGGGGTTTTCCCAGGTAAACATGTGTGTTTATGTGTTTATGGTTGTTGTTGGTTATTTTTTATCTCAGTAAATCTTAATATTAATTTATGATCTCTGAATAATTTCTTAACAAAAGTCAAATTCAAGACAAAATAACGCTTCACATCACAACCATTGGAATTGATACATACTGATCTATGTGGACCAATGTGGACTAAAGGATTGAATGGTGAATTATATTTTATGCTAATGATAGATGAATATACAAGGATGACAGCTAGTAGTTTCTTGAAGAGAAATTCTGAAGAATTTGAATGCTTCAAGATCTACAAGGAAATAGTTGAAAATGAAACTGATTTAAAGATTAAATGTTTTAGATTTGATAACGGAAACAAATTTATCTCCAAAGAATTTAAACATTTTTGTAAAGAAAATGGAATAAAAAGGTAGTTCTGAACAACAGGAACACTGCAACAAAATGGAGTTTTTGGAAGGAAGAATAAATCTGTACAAGAAATGGCCAAAACAATTCTAAATGATTCAAAATTAGATGAAAAATTTTGAGTTCAAGAAGTTGATACAACTGTTTTATTTTGAATAGAAGTTTGTGTAGAAACATTTGTGATATGACTCCATACGAACTTTGGGAAGGAAGAACAAAAAATGTCAAATATTTTAGGGTATTTGGAAACAAATGTTATATTAAAAGAGAAGATCAAGAAATAGGAAAGTTTGATTCTCGAGTAGATGAAGGTATTTTTATTGATTATTCACATAAAATAAAATCTTATAAATGTTACAATCAGAGACTTAAAGGAGTAGTTGAAAGCATCAATGCAACATTTAATGAAGATTATGGCTCAAGGTTAATGAGGAAATCTCCTCTTCAAGCAAATCAAATATATACGATTGAAAATTATAAAAGGTCAAAGAAGAAGTTCTAGAGCAAGGACAATTGAATAAGGAAACAACTACCAACTAGGAAGAGATAAGAAAGGGATAATAGGTTGAACAAGAAGCATCCCAAAAGGACCCCAAAGAATGGTATCAAAAGAATCATCCATCAAATCAGGTCATTTGGGATCTTAATGAAGGAATAGGAACTAGAAAAAATCGACAGCTTCGTGTACCATGATAAGCCCATCTTGCTATTTTAGCTACATTTGAGCCAAAAAATTTTGAAGAAGCCAGTCAAGATGAACATTAGGAAGCTGCCATGAATGAAGAATTGGATCAAATTGAGAAAAATGAAACTTGGGAATTGGTCCCATGACAAAAAGATAAAGATGTCATTGGGATAAAATGGGTTTTGAGGAACAAGTTGAATGAGGATGGATAGGTTACTAGGAACAAGGCAAGGTTGGTTTGCAAAGGATATGCATAGGTTGAAGGAATTGATTTTGAAGAAACATTTGCTCTCATTGCTAGAATGGATGCTGTCAGGATTTTCTTGGCTTATGCATGTTCGCGAAAGATCAAAGTTTATCAAATGGATGTGAAATTAACATTTCTAATGGAGAATTAGAGGAAGAAGTATATAGAACAACGTGAGGAAATTTTTCTCAATGATAAGAAATATTATGTTTGTAGGTTAAAGAAGGCATTGTATGGTCTCAAATAGGCACCTAGAGCATGGTATGCCCATCTTGACAGGTATTTGCAACAACAACTATTCAAAAAGGGAATCACAGACAACAAACTTTATGTAAGGATTGAACATGATAGTTTGACGATTATTGAACTATATGTGGATGATATAATCTTTGGGAGTGATGATAACAGGTTAAGTAAAAGTTTTGCTACAAATATTCAGAGTGAGTTCGAGATGTCACTATTTGGTAAGTTGACATACTTTTGGAACTTCAAATGTCTCAGCAAGATAAGGGAACATTTATCTGCCAAACCAAATATATCAAGGAAATGTTGACAAGATTTCAAATGGAAGATTGCAAGCCAGTTCTGACCCCAATGGTGACAGGTTGCAAGTTGAGCATAGATGACTCATCCAAAGATGTGGATCAGAGGATGTATAGATATATGATTGGTAGTATTCGATATGTAACAACTTCTAGGGCGGGTGTGTTGGAGATAGTTGGGAAAGTTGCAAGATTCCAAGCAGCACCAAAGGAATCCCATGCCAATGTAGTAAAAATGATTTTTTTATATCTTAATGGCAAAACAGAATATGGACTATGGTATCCTAAAGGAAATGAGCTAACCATCGAAGCTTATACCGATGAATATTGGGCAGGAAGTGTTGAGGATCGCAAGATCACTGGTGGAGAAGCCTTCTATCTAGGTGGTTGTCTTGTTTTGTGGTTGAGCAAGAAACAATCTTCAATCTCGTTATCCACAACATAAGAAAAATACATAGCAACAACAACTTGGTGTACCCAAGTCCTCTAGAAAGAACAAACCTTGCACGATCTTCAAGTGAAGTTTGATGAGCCCATTCCAATCTTCTGCAATAAGACCATCATGATCAATATCTCGAAGAATCCTGTGATGCATTAAGAAACGAAACACATTCCAATCAATTACCATTTTGTTAAAGAATAGGTTGCTGAGAAAACCATCAAGGTTGAATACATTAGGATGAAAGAACAAATCATTGACATATTTACCAAACCTTTACCACGTGAGGAATTTGAGTATCTTCGCCAAAATATTGGGATTTTCCCATGTTACCATTAGGCTATTTTTTTATCCAGTGAAGTCGAAAGGCAGAGTTAAGGTAGGTTACAGGTTTGCAGGAGAGGAAACTTGTCACGGGGAGTTACCCTTTTCCATTGATGTCAAAGGGGTATAGAAAGCGTTAGGAAGGTTATAAGTATGATGTTAGGGGAAGTCATGATCCCGGGAGGAGTACATGTGTTTCCATCAATGCTAAAGGGGAGATTGTTGACAATTCGTTGTCATTGATGTCAACCCAAGATGTACCAAGAGCTACCCCGGCTTTCCATGGAAACTTTGACATGTAAATTCATGGAACATTGTGTCAAGATCCTTCTAGATATATTCCCCTTGATGATATGTTTTCGTTGATATATGGTACACCTCGTGGTTCCTCCTAGTTTGAGAGAAAATTAAGGTTGAAGTTGAAGACCCAGTTTTGTGGGCTAAAACCTTAGGGGTAGAGACATAGCACCTTATTCACCAATGGTTGTCAATATATGATAGGTATTTTCACTATAATCTCACCACATATAAGTTGAATAACTTGAAAATTGAAAGTTATTAAACCAATCATTGACTTCATGTTGTAGCGGCTACAACCACCCTCCAAAATTTTGCCTTAGCTTTGTTTTGGAGCCTCCCTACCAACCATCCTCAACAACATGTCTTGCACACTCACGTACACAAGATTCAGTGGTTTTCTAGTAGATTACCTCTCAGTAGTTCAATATCAATGACCTCCAAGAGAGAATGATAAAAGGACACTGACAAAATTGTAACTTGAGCAGTAGTTGAGCGAGTGTCTACAAGTTTGCTGACCTATGAAGACACCAAGTTGATTGTAGAGAAGGACATCAAGCTAAAATGGAAAGAGGTGAATGATGCATTCACAGGCACATTTGGGGAAGATATCAAACACCACCAGGTCTATGTGAACATCCAAAAGTCTGGCTTGTACCAGACCACATGTAGGTATCCCGTGCTCCCATGTGTTGACATGATATATTGGATCGTCTCGCACGCTGACCCTGAGACGTTGAATTTGAGCAGTGTCAGTGGGACAGAGATTGTGACCTTCAAGGCACAAGATTATGAACAAATGTATCATATGTTGAAGCCCGTGATCGCCATAGAGACACCCTTCAGCAATGCCAAATCTAGAGATATCTTAAAGAATTGGGTGAAGGAGATGGCCAAATTCAAGATGACACCCAAATAGGTCTACAAGATGAAGATACTATGGAAGGCATATCAATAATTGGTCATATTTTCATGTCACTTGTATGGCTAAGAGAGCATGGAAACCTTCCTAAAAATTTGGGTGATCGTGTTGGACCAACTGGCCATAGAAGGAAAAGCATGCAACTGGTTGGACATGTTGGCTCACCAGCTAAAGGAATAGGTAACAAGAGCTTGATAGCTGCCCAAAGGTATGCAAGTAGAAATATACATGTTCACTTACATCTTGGATGCAATCTATGCCTATTAGGAATTCCCGGGCTTGAATTGGACATGGACATCAGCAGAGACCTTTGTGAACACTTATTGTAAGATGTTTTCTGAATGTAGCTTCAAACGAGTTATCAAACAACTGTCCAATCATTTTTTACCCCGGTGTACAGGATGATATTTGGACAGGATCCACCCTGCATGTCAAAGGCAAAAATGGTGGCACTGATTGATAAGAAGATTGGTATGCCTCACCGTCTAACACCTTCATGTGGATGTACAACACGGAGAAGCCTCTGCATGTTCTACCAAAGTTTTCCTTGGACACACTTGTCATACATGAAGTATCATATCACATCTTGGTAGGATTGTTAGCTAGGCTACACTAGAAGAAGAAGGCACCTTCGCCCACTCTTCCATTGTGGATAGGGTTATACGAGATACATAATTTCAAGCATGTGGATATCAGAGCGAAGGAGATGAATACATATCCATTCAACACCCAAAGTTACAATCCGTATGACCCGCATTGTCTTGTGAAATACCATTGCATGAGAGTACAATTTACTTGGATTCACGGGGCATTTCATTGGGCGGAGGAAGACCCATGGAGATATTTTCATAGCTTCTCCAGATAGAATGAACTGGTCGGTGTCACTGTGGAATGGTTAGCAAAGTAGCATCCTAGAGAACAACAACTAAAGAAACAACAAAGGTAAACATACTAGTGTGTGACAAGGGCAAGATGAAGATTGTCGACAACATGGAGGAGGAACAAAGCTACAAGTTTTGAGCAGACCCACTTGTGCAGAAAGTAGATTTGGAAATAGAGGCAAAGAGGCAACAACACGATAAGAGGAATGCACAAAGGTAGAGAAAAAAACAAAGAATGGAGGAAACAAAGAAGGAGTTGCATGAGTTGAAGAAGAAACTTTGGAGGGAACAAGAGATGCATAGACAGGAGAAGGAACCACAACAAGAATAGGTACAACAAAGGGGCGCAACATGTATAGACAAATGAAACTACACCCATACACATAGTTGACTCCTCTGAATAGTTGGCTTTAGGCAAATAGGGTGAGCCATCGTAGGAATAGAACTTTACTCAAGAGATTGAACAAGCACTTGAGAATATGGATACGGACATGGAGTCACATGAGTTAGAGAAAGACATCGATCTCTTGCCTCACCACCAAGAGGTCAATCCACCAGCTTCACTCAAACTAGAAGCGGAGCAAGTCCCAAGTGGCCAAGGAGACAATGAGATCCTTAGAGATAATCCAGAGGAGGAGATGCACAACATCTCATTTGATGAGTGCCAACATAGAGTTGTGTAATCTCACAGAGTGTCGACTCTAGATGATACACATCTATTGCATAGTTTGAGGAATAAGTGATCATTTTTGACGTGTACAAACATCCAACAACACTGGCCGATGCTACTAGAGCATATGCCGAAGCCACTAGCTCGAGTGTTCACTTCCTGATAGTTGAGAACGAGCAAATGGCTAAGGAATTACAAATGGCCAAGTAGGGAGGAGAATTGGTTACAATGTCCACCCAAGAAGAGTTGAAGAAGGCTATACTAGATGAAGTATTGTCCCTTGACACAGTCATGTAGGCATTATATTCCAAGTTTGGTACCGTCCATAAGGCAGTTGTCCATCTCAATGGTTGGCAATAGTGATGTGCAAGGAGAGCATGTATCTTATCAAACATGCATGATGTTGTTGAGTACATGCAAACCTGGATAATGAGATACAAGGGAGCCCTATTACACTTGCCTAAAATGACGAAGCCTAGAGCGGTCAAGCTGAACGCACACATCTGGAGTCAGATCTAGAACTATGAAGATCTCTCGCATCTCATCACTAGTCTACAGGCTTCCCATGCATGGGTATTCAGGAGTATGGATGTTTTTTTGTGCACACATGTGATCCCATCTATTGGGACACTTACATAGGCAAAGATAAAGGCACATGTATGACTGGAGTTTGACTCGCACTTTGACGAGTTGATGTGCATAGCCACCAACCCAGACTTGGTGATTAGTGCAGACACCATGCACAAGTATGTTGCTAGTCTAGTTGCACTCAAGAAAATGATGCACGTGATATCAGAAGAGTTGGACAAAGGAGCCTGAGCAGTGTACCCAGATTTTGTGGAGGCAAGAGTTCATTTCTAGAAAGATGTCACCTTAGAGTACACGGACACCATCGTGGACTACCGAGCTTGGCATCAGTTCACTACTATCAACCACCATGAGGATGTCAAAGAGTTGGTCTTCCAACAGTTGTTCGAGTCATAGTGATGTCTTGCATGGCTTGCTCAAGCCTATTTTGTCTCACATGGGTACATGTGCAGATTGTATGTAATGTCTTGTCAAGTGTAAGTTCAAGTGTTGATAGTTGGATGTAATAGTCATAGAGTAGATGTAGAATCATGAGGGTATTTGAACTATCACAAAGGGGAATGTCAAGGGCCACCTCGCCCTTTTCTATATATAGTCCCTCATAACTCATTGTAGGGGCTTTTGGTTAGCCAATCTTCCAATAGGAGTATCTTAGAGAAAGCTTGGATAGTATCGTAAGGAGCCTTCACTTCTCCACTGTGCAGAGCTAGTATATCTCTTTGGAGGAGCAGGTAGTTGTGGCTGTAACATTCTGCTATTGGCACTAGTGGTTGGACATGGAAGTATTGTATGACTGGAACTTACACTTATTAATATAAAAGAACCAACACGTTTCATGCATATGTCGTATTGTATTCGAACTATCTTATTTACTATAAATGATATATGTATCTATTTTCTTATGCATGCATGTATGGACAATTCTGTATAAGTATGTATGAATCTTACTGAAATGTGTTGATTGGTTTAACCATCACTTTGGATTTCTCGCTATATTTCTTCCCATATTGTGATGCATCTTCTCTAGTGTGTTCCCTTCCAAGGTGCACACTATTAAAGGTTTCCAAGGGGTGCACTCACCCCACTTTCCATGTGTTAGAACAATTCATACACCTTCCTTGACTCTCTACAAGTGTCACACCCTCGCTACCAAATGGGACATCTTACTTGTTTCTGTGTGAAACCATGGTCGAGGAAATACCGTATGACTCACTGCTAGGACTCCTTGTGGTGTAGGAATATCCTCTCTATGGATAGAGATGATCCCTCTAGCCCAAGAGAGTGGGTCTAGCGACAAACAAGACAATCTGATGTAAATTTCCTTAGATTAGAATCGAATACGAGGTCCTACCTTCTATAACACTAATCCATTTGATGGTGATCTTGCTTCCTTGCTCCAACTTCCTTTCGTTGAAGTACCTGAAACAAACATGCAAGAAACAACAACAAATGTGATAGCATAAAATAAATCCAATCTACTTAAAAGGTCAAGGAGTTCTAAGCTATCAAATATAATATTACACTCGATATAGGAAATAAACCATTAGTTGTATTAAAATAAAATTGAAAGAGAAATACAACTGAAGCCTTGATGTTGGAGATCTCCTTTGCAGTATCCAAGTCCTGCTACATGCCTTTTCAACACTATTTTCCTCCTCTAGCTTGACAGGAAATGGCTTCCAAGATTTAACTCTCTCTCCTCATGCCTTAGCTACCAAATAATAGTCTTTTGTCATCTAAGACTAATCTTCTTCTATCAAAAGCTAAAGATTTCAGAATTTTGCAACTGGTTCTATCTCTCCACCACTTTCACTATGTGTTGTATTGTCTTGTCTAACTAAAAAGGGTAAGAGGAAGTGGTCTATATAGGGAGATGAGGATAAGAATGAGATCCACTAAAGGGGGAAGAAGGTCTTATCTCCTTGGGAAGGTCCACCTTTAAGGGGGAAAGAACCTTATATGGAGTTCTCAACCCTTATCCACCCGAACGAACATCTAACACATCACCACTATAAGTTTTTAGACGTGAAACTCTGTTTCCTTTTATAAAATCTTTCTAGAAGTAGACTGACGTGGGTATTGGGCTAAGAGTAGCGCTAATCGGTGCGAGTCATAGTGTTAAACTATGCAAATCACCACGGGTGAGACACTAGGAAAGAGCGCTGATCTTAAATAGTCACTACTAGGGTTCTTCGAGAATAGGAATGGGGAGTGACAGGAGAGTGACAAATTACTGTGGAACAAATGCCCCCTAAAGCATGAAGTCATAGTTAGAGTGATGGCTGAAATTATTTAAGATAGAGCGAGGACTTGGAATACCAGCATCAGAAGACCTGCAACTCAAATATACATGTACATATATGAAATATGATATTCATGCCTGATAAACATGAGAGGCATATAACAATACATGAATCCATGGTATAGGTGCAACTATCCATCAAGAAAAGGATCATGTGCATGGATCCTTGGCATGGATGCAACCATTCGATAGAAGGGATCATATGAAATAGATCCATGGAATGGGCACAACCATTTGCATAGAGAGGATCAAAATGAAAAGACCCATGGTATGGTCACAGCCATTTCACTGAGCAAGATCAAAATGATACCCACGGCATGGTCGCAACCATCCGTCTAAAGAATCATGTCTATAATCATGAATGACTCATCAGTCCTCGCAACTTGGAATTTTGTAATCTAAGCCCAGGTTCTTGCGCTCCAACATGACCTGATCAAGGTACAAAATTTAACATGTGAATAGAAGTGTTGAAGTTGAACATGCGATAAAATCACTTGATTACCGACTAGTGATGTGAACCATTAACAAGCATGAGAGAAACCACCCATAATGTCAATGGCTCTCAAGGTACTATCAGTACAATTCACGAAGTGTGAATAAAGAACTGAAGTCAAACACTCATGAAATCATTCAATCGAAGGCCAATGATGATAACTTGTCATCGAGTGTGAAGAACTTGCCATTGAGGCATTCAAGCTCTAAAGTATTGGAAGGGAGTTTCTAGATCAACTTCCTGGATAATGAGTTGAAGTCGATAGGAAGTGATCTGTCGAAGGAAGGTCATAATGAATGCTTCATCATCGACACAAAATGGGAAACACAATCGATGTGAGTAATCCAAGATGGTGACATATGATTAGACAATGTACAGGTAGGAAGACTTCTATTGAAAATGTGGATGACACGACTCTAGATTTTGGCAGCATTTGACATCATAGGGTCAAAGGTCATGGTGAAATGGAAGAGATCATATGAGAGGTTTAAAATCACTAACCCAAAATCCAGGGAAGCAAGTGACAGAGTGAGGATGTCCCAAAACCTGACACAAACAACATATGAGTGTCAATGTTCAAGAGTGACATGCTGCGTCAAGTGAAGAATACAACTGATGAATACTTCCAATTCCCCCCCACTATTTCTAGTGAGTACTTGAGTTATTTTTACACAAGCTTGATGGGGATAACATATTATTATAATATAAGTCCATCCTTTAGATGGATCCATCCTAGTAAGTTTTATGAGCCCTAGGAAGGAGTAGCTCGCTGTCGTCATAATGACAAGTCCTATGTCGTTTAATATTTTAACGAGCCTGACAAAGGTGAAACTCGGCATCTTCGTCATTTTTTAGAGAGTTTGAAAAGGCACGTAAAAGAGAACTCCAAAGGTACCTTTTCATAAATTTGTCTCTTGAACCTGAAATGGTAGAAAACAATATTCAAGAGAACCTCCTAGTCACGTTCGACTAAGGCATACCTTTATCGTAAATAGTCAACCTTAGCCCGAAAAAGGGGTAAATGTATATTGAGGAAAAGACGTTTCGCAACCTTTAACGAGTTCAAAACGACAAGAGCTTGACAATCTTTTCATATTTTGAGAGTCAGAAAAGAGCTCAAATATGACTCTTTACTTTTATTTGCTTTAGCGAGTCTAAAAGGGAAAAATACTTGGCAACATTTTCAAGTTTTACAAGTCAGAAAAGAGCTTAAAGGTGACCCATCTTGGAGGAATGAGTGGCATAAAGGGTAGAAACTAGTTCTAACAATGATGGAACTACTCAAAAACATGTAATGGTAAAGAGGTTGGCTATCAAGACTACTCATCACTATGGTTCCTCAAGAAAGAAAAAACAACCAAGTGAAATCATATGATTATTCAAACAGAAGGTGGGGATGGAATGAAACAAGCAAGGCTCATCTAGTAGAAATTAGTTGATAAAAATGACAATTACGAGATGTAAATTTGGGCATGGGTTCATTTCTACACAAGTGTGAACCATTGGGAAGTATACTTCGATTTGGTTTCATGTTTACACTAGCTTGAAATGAAAAACTATGCTTGGATTTGGTTTCATGTTTACACAGGCTTGAAACAAAAAACTATGATTTGATGAAAAAAAGGCATGCCCCCAGCATGATGAGAGCAGAGGCACATGCCCCCCAAACTTCATTAAATTCACCGAAGTAGACATCGAGTTACTAAAAGGTGGATGGAATAAAGTTTCACTTTCGAGATCAAGGAAAGACTCAACTTGAATTTGAACAAGGTTGACACAGAAAAGACTATGCTCGTACCACTTGATTCTTTTTTTCAGGAGCTTGACATAAGACAAGGAACTCTACTTTGACCCCTTGTTTCATTTTTTAACGAGCTTGACACAAGACAAGGAACTCTTTTTTGACCCCTTGTTTCATTTTTTAACAAGTTTGACATAAGACAAGGAACTCTGCTCCGAGGTCCTTGTTTCATTTTTTAACGAGCTTGACACAAGACAAGGAACTATGCTCACAACTCCTGATCATGGACCATATGAGAACATGGCCCCCAAGAGGTCCTCATTGGATGGTAGAACTACGCTCTAGGAGGAACACATGTCAACTGGTACCAATGAAGGATTGGGCCCCAATGCCCACAATACATAATGTACTATACCATCTGTGTGATCATCAGCAGATGTGGAGATAGAACATGTAGCCACATATTGACCTATGGCGGGGCAGGTACTTCTTGCAAACAAGAACCAATAGGGGACGATGGTTGCAAAGGAGGCACCTGGTGACCAATGAATGACAATTGATCAATTGTCAATATTCTCCCTTCATGTGGAAAACAAACCACACGAAAAAAATGAAGAAATAAGAGCTCCCATCACATAAACATAGTCGCATCCAAGGAGAATATTGAAATCTAAGGGACTTTTGACTACCATCACGTCTATATAGATGGTCTTTCCCCCTGAAGTAATAGGTAACTTCAAAAGGATGCCTAAGGGATGACTGGTGCCTTTGTTGAAAGCCAACAGATTCTAGGTGACACGCACAAGCTCTGGGGAACCCAAAGCTTGCGAAGTAGTAGAAGTCATGATGCTAACAAATGTGCCTTGATCTAATATAGTGTAATGTAGTACCATATTATAGGCTTGTACTGTGATATGGAAAGGCACATAAGATGGAAGGCAGAAAGAAGTCAATTAACTCCAATAAAAGGAAACTACATAACTACTTGGTGGGGTTATCATATGATGCCCCCCATGCTTTGCAAGAATAGGAGAAGGACTCTCCTGAATAATTGGGACAAGAGGGTCACTCTTCAATTCATGAGAATCTGAGGAGACGAGAATAACATCAGCAGTATGATCACTACTCTCTTCGGAACAGAGTGAACAACTGAAGGCGGAGCCAAGTCGACACTGTTTTTGACTAATGGTTGGTCGAGAATAGACACAAGAGGGTCATGGATAGGAAGACAAGGACATGCAAGAGATGAATCTAAGTCAATGTCTTTACTAGCTAGCAGATGGTCAGAAGAAAGCCTCTGATAACCAACAAGAAGTTGGGGTTAAGGAGCTATAAGGCTTTCCAAAATTTTGGAAGCTTTATCCATAAAAGGACAAAGGTGAAGAATATGCTCTCCTTCACATAACCTACAAGGAAATTTATTTTTTCCCTTCTTCTTACCATCACTAGCTAAGGGTGTAGCATCGACATGATCTCCAAAGGTCAATGGGGATGGTCGTTCTAGATTTTGAGACCATACCTCTAAGACTCTGGGAATACCAGGACAATCTCAAAGGAGATGGTCATCCTTACATAACCTGCAAGGGAATTTTACCTTCCGCAAAGGATAAAAAGGTTTGTTGAAGGGAAGCTCATTTGGAGCAATAACTGCATGGTTTCCCTCTCACTTATTTGGCTTCTTCTTCTTCTTCTTAGCCTTCTGGTTACTGGATTTCAAACTTTCACCAGGCGAAGTATAAGAGGAGGGTGAAGAAATAGGGGAAGAAGGTGAGAGGTCAACCTTAGAATCAACATGGTGTTTTTCAGGTGAAGGAGATGGCTGGACAGAAGTTGGGACACTCGGGATCACCAAAGTCAAAAATAACCAGACAGGTAAACCAATAGTTAACCCATGGACAGACAATGTTGCCATATAAGGAGCACTAGCATTTCCAAAAGAAGGAAAAGGACCAGGATTCCCATCTGAGGGGAATCCTTGACTAGTAGACTCTGGAAATGTGTCCATTGGAATCAACCCTAAAGAATCACTAAGGAAGATAACTTTAACCAGGAATATGTCGTGGGTAGTCAATTTTAAGACACTGAAACAAAAGTTTGGCTTTTCATATTTTAAGAGTCAAGAAAAGAGTGAAAGGTGACTCTAGTTGCTTTTGGAGTTAACGAGATCGAAAGGATAAGTGGTCGATGGTCTTTTAAATTTAAAGAGTCAAAAAGACCAAAATGACTACTCAGGATAATATAGGCAAAATGGATTACTAGGTAATCGTGAATTGCAGAATACCTCCCAACGAACCGAGAAGTACAGGTAGGAAATATCCCTAAATGCTATTATTTGTCTATCACATTTACAAGGAGGCAGACTCAGCTTCCTACAGATAAAGGATTGCAACCTAGTGGGGTCTCCCTTTATATACGTGACAATAGGGGGAGCACAAATACGTACTAGCATTGTCTAATGCCGAAGCGAATGACAACTGTTAGGTTTAAAAATGACAGAACACGTCTCTAGCCTAGACCACTAAATGTGAGCGTTAAGTTTCAATGCTTCCTTAGGTTAATTCAATGAATTTTAATAGTTGATCTTGAATTAGGTTTCAATTCCAAGGCCCTACTGCTATTGTCTAAAAAATCCTATATGCAGGTATATGAGAAAAGAAATATTTTTCTTGGATGAAATTTAACGCTAATTAAGGAATAGAGAGCACACAATCAATGCAAAAATCAAAGAGTGAAATCTTTCACTAATACATCTCCTAAATTCACTTAATTTTCTCCTAACAACAAAAGAAGTTTCAGTTCATTTCCAAAGCTTCTGATGATGCAATTCTAGCTTCTCAATGAAGCTACTAGTGCAATATTTTCACTTAAGTAAAATAGAGTGATGTTCTTCTTTTCATAAAATGCAAAATGAATCTTTCACATAGAGCACTTTTAATGAAAATTTCACAATTTCGAGCAAACAAGCATCAATCAAATCCAAAGCATGATAAATGAAACTAAAAGCAACCTCTTCCCTGAATCAAACAAACTAAACACATAAATGCTTCAATTGACAAACCAAGCAATGTAATCTATGCTCGGAAAGAGAAAAGAGACACTTGAAATAAGAGAATGAACAAGACTCTTTCACTCATTCAATTGAAAATGAAGCAATGAAGATGTTGCAACTGAAAGATGGATTAAATGAAGCAGCAAATCAAAAACTTGAAACAATGAGTGAACTAAAATATGAATAGAAATTTACCTAGATGTGCTAGGGTCATAGAAAGCATCCAAAAAACTCAAAAATAAAGCAATGAAACGTCAAGCCAATCAATCAATCGAACCCAGCAAACAAAGCATCCTAGTCACTTCTGGGCGGAAGAAGAGAATCAGAGGGTCAAGGCACACTGACACTAGAATGAAAAAAACTGTGATTTTTTCTTAACTCAAAGACTGGCATGACTTTTGTCCTAAAACTAGCATTGATCGGCATGACCGGCGCGACTGTCAGGCTAAAAATAACATTGATAGGCCTGATCGGCGCGACTGTTTGGCCAAAAATAGCGCTGATCGAGGGATTCAAAGAAAAACAAAATTCACACAGGGCCATACTTAACACATCAGAGGGTGGGCTAGTGTCTATATGCCTTCAAACAGGTTAATACAGATTCAGAAGACCATAAATAAAAAAACTAGGCACACAAGTAGAAAAAACAAAGTGATGAAAAGGAGATGTATGTTCCCCAGTGGAGTCACCAATTTGTGGTGTAGGAATATCCTCTCTGCAGACAAAGACGATCCCTCTAGCCCAAGAGAGTGGGTCTAGCCACAAACAAGACAATATAATGTAAATTTCCTTATATTAGAATCAAATAAGAGGGCCTACCTCTTATAACACTAATCCACTTGATGGTGATCTTTTTTCCTTGCTTCAGCTTCCTTTCATTCAAGTACTTGAAACAAACATGCAAGAAACAACAACAAACATGATAACATAAAATGGAATTCAATCTACTTAAAAGATCAAGGAGTTCTAAGTTATCAAAGATAAAACTACACCTGATATAGGAAATAAACTATTAGTTGTATTAAAATAAAATTCAAAGAGAAATACAAGCCTTGACGTTGGAGATCTCCTTTGCAGTATCCGAGTCCTGCTACATGCGTTTTCAACACTCTTTTCCTCCCCTAGCTTGACATGAAATGGCTTACAAGCTCTAACTCTCTCTCCTCATGATTTAGCTACCAAAGACTAGTATATAGTCATCTAAGACTAATCTTCTTCTATCAAAAGCTAAAGATTTCAGAATTTTGCAACGGGTTCTATCTCTCCAGCACTTTCACTATGTGTTGTATTGTCTTGTCTAACCAAAAAGGGTAAGAGGAAGTGGTTTATATTGGAAGAGGAGGATAAGAATGAGATCCAATCAAGGGAGAAGAAGGTCTTATCTCCTTGGGAAGGTCCACTTTTAAGGGGGAAAGAACCTTATATGGAGTTCTTGGCCCTTATCCACCCAAACGAACATCCAACAGATCACCACTAGAAGTTTCTAGATAAACTCTATTTCCTTTCATAAAAAATTTCCAGAAATAGACCAGCATGGGTATTGGGCTAACAGTAGTGCTGATTGGCGTTGGTCATAGTGTTAAACTATGCAAATCGGCATGGGTGAGACACTAGGAAAGAGCTTTGATCTTAAAAATTGGGTTTAAGAAGGATTCTTTGGAAATGTTTTGAAGGGAGTCGGGACTACCTTCTTCAAAATTCAAGGGATGCAAGAGCATAGGTGAAAGTGTAACACAATACCCACTACTAGGCTCTGGGATCAGGAACAGGGAGTGACAAGAGAGTGAAAAATTACTGTGTAACACTCCTACACCAAATGGTCTGAGGTCTAATTGGGACTTCTTACCAAGGAGATCCCTAACATGTTGGTGGGTCCAACACTGTTAACATTTTTGGTGCTAGAAGGAGGGCTAGATGACAAGCTGTTTCCTCTCATCCTATTTTTAACCTTTGTACATCTATCATGGATTTTGTTACACTCCTCCCTCCACGATGTCTTTCGCATGCCGAACCTCTCCACATCAGAAGGGAGTTCAAATATCTCTTGTCCAAATTCACATATGATGGTGAAGGTGAAGTGGCCTTGCCTATGTTCATATATGACTTCCTTTCCATTCTTGATGAGGAAGATGGACGTTCTAACGAACAAGCTAGTCTCCTGCTTGCACATGCACTTTGCGAATCCCCACAATGATGGTGTTGAAGCCTACCGACTAACATGCACTCACTTGAGCATTTTTGTGATCTCATTGAATATACTTTCCATCATTTTGATCCATAACATATTGACCAAAAACTGTTACAACAATGGAAGGCCCTGCATGAATCGCCTAGTGATTTTTTGTAGCTCTTCTGTGTTTTGCAGTTTCAAGCTCCGAGAAGCCAGATGAAATTCCAGTATCTCATTGATAGATTCGAGTACTGCCTTATCAAGTATGTCAATCCCAGAAGGAAATATGAGCCCAAGCCTCACTCAACATACTTCAATGATGTAGTTGCGTAATCACAAATGGACACGGTCACTGTCACGAGTGACTATCTGTCATCCCGTCGTAAAATACAACACAATAGAGTGATGTGGGAGAACATGCACACACATCAATTCACCTGTCACATATTCCCAACATCACTTCACTTAATTTTTGCGTAGATTTGGTTGTGAATCCATTGAGTTGTCACATGCATTTTGTACCACAACCGTCGTCTTCGTACTTAGATGATCCTTTGGGTGATATTGTCTTGTGTTCTTCCATTCCAAGCTCTAAACTTGTTGTGAATGAGGATCAAGCCATTGACGGAGTTGGTGTTGCACAACCAACCTGTGTTGCCATTCATGAAGAGTATGACTGGAAGCTTGAGCATCAACACTCAGCGAAGGATGAATCCTTTCTGTCCGAGCCTCCTCCATTCTTCCCTGACCTCTTTGGTTAACTTGCTATCCATGATTTCACATGTGTATCTCCATATACAGATGCACCCATTGTTGATCACTCATAGGACACACCAGATGTTAGTACATCATCCAAAAACGAAGAGGATAAGTTATTCATTGAAAATCCACTTGACTTTTCATCTTCCTTTTTCAGAAACACAGAGGGTGAATTTATCTGCTTCTCATCTACCCCTCTTTTTATTTCATCATATCATGAGGATGCCGATGAAGTCATTGATTTTACGGATCATAGCTGTCATGATCTATTTTTTCCTGTATTTGATCACGATGATGATTCTATCACACTTGATTTTTCAAAACCTTCAGTTTATGATGATCTATTTGTCAATGAAGTCAAAACCCCCAAGATTGTCTAGGCACTTTAGCCCAAGCTGATGGTTATGTCAGGCCTTCACTGTGTTGAAGTTGGTTTCAATTCCGATAAGGAAATTGTAGAATCACGCAAGGCTCCTCATCACTCATCTGTATGCATTGAATATCAATATCACATGCAGATCATACTTCCTCCACTTGAACTGCATAATCCCATCAGTCATGCATTGGAGGAATATTACATTGCAAGAACATGTGCATGGCACAAGTTATATTTGTTTCTTTCGTTTTCTTGCATGTCATACTCAAGAGTATGCGTATGCTTAGCAACTGCATGTAATGTTGCACAACACCATGAAAAGTCGACAAATTGCATGTCATGTACTTCCACTCACTTATGTCCTGTGGACACATTGAAACACAGAGTGTGTTTGTCTTCATTGTCATATCTTTCTTGTTTTCTGGTTCACACAACCGGGTTGCTCGTGGACCATGCCTTCACCAACATGGGTCAACCAATGCACCAGTGGCTGCATTGGAACTATCAGTTCAAGTGATCAGGCCCATGCATTGTTAGCTTAGGAGTAGGAGTGGTGTTTGCTTTTGGTTGTTTGTTTGCATACTTGTTTGCTTGTTTTATTCACATGTCTATTTTTCTACTTGCTTGTTTGCTTACCTACTTTGCTTTCATACTTACTTCTGCTTCTGCTTTGTTTTATGTTTGTTTTCTTGTTTCACGCTTGTAGGTTAGTTTCTCATGAAACCATGTCTGACTCTTGAAGCAAGCTGGGTAAAGTGAAAGAGGAATTGTACAACTATCAACATTTGGTTATCTCTCATCCCCTCTCTTATGTAATAATTTGTTATCTTTAGTTAGTGATATGTCAATGGAAAATATGTATTGTTTGAAGTGAACCTTGGTGAAAACACAACGCTTGCGCGCTAACTAGTGTCACCTACTCTAGTCTATTGTTTTTCGGTTAACTCTTGGCATCTCAGTCAAGTAGAGTAAAGTGAGGGGGAAAACCTTAACATGCACATTAGAGGTATATTATAAACTAGTTCTTTGAAGGAATAACCTCTTCTTCTCTCAATACTTTGGGATTTGTCTTCTGTCTCTAAAATGAATAAGTGCCATGCATAGTTATGAAAAAAAATGAAAAGTGAAAAATTTCAAAATTTCAAAATGAATAAGGAAAAAGAAGAGAAAGGCTTTCTATACAGAGATGTGATGCAAGTAACTCCCCTAGAGTATTGTCCAGGCTTGCTGGCAGCAGAGCAATGCTTGTGTTCCTACATGACTTTGTCGGGGTACTGTCCAGTCCTGCTGGCAGTGGAGCAACACCAGAGATGAAACTAAGACTTTGATGACTATTCTGCTTGTGCACCAATATACCCCTCAAACCCAATCGAAACAACTGTGTTGGCTTGGCTTGGAATGTCTGTGAGCCAACCAAGGGACTAGACGATGCCACATCTTACAATCAAGCAAGTGTGGAACCAAGACGAATTAAGAACTGAACAATACTTCGGGAGTTGTTAGACTTTCTTTTCAAGAACAAGGTCCATTCAGAGAGCTGAAGTTATACCAATGTGTTACCAAGTGCTATAGTGGCTAACCCCACCCTCTAAATTTTTTCCTTAGCTTTGTTTTGGAGCCTGCCTACTAACCATCCACAACAACATGTCTTGCATTGTCAAGTACACAAGCTTCAGTGGTTTTCTCGCCAATTTCCAGCCTATGCATGATAGCTTGTTGCATTCCCCTCACAGGCTGTTTCTCCAGACTTGGTCCAGTTGTAGGTTGAGAAACTCCTTCAAGAAATTGCATAATTCTGGAGGGGAACTAGCCTTCCCTCCAGAAATTGCACAATTCTATTTGGCAGCCTGCTGGGTTCTAGAATTGAGCAAATATGCCTGTCAACCTTCATTAGAAAAATTGTGCAAACTGTCCCAGCAGGACTCCTCGGCCCATAAATTGCAAAATTCTGGGAAGCAGTCAGTTGCTCAGCCCAGAATTTGCATAATCCTTTTGGGAAACTAACCCATCTCCCTCCCAGAAATGCACAAATTTTCCCTTCAGTCAAGCAGGCTATTGCATGTGCCATTGGGTTGATCAGTTCCACCCAGGACCAAGAAAAATTTACTTGCATGCATGGGTTGGTTTTTTGGGAAAGAACAAAAATCAACAAGCAAAAAGCTTCCCTATATTTTAGGGATCAATCTTTAGCAGTTGGAGCTTACATGCAAAGATCATTTTATAATTTTTCCTCCAAGTATCGCTTTTTCCTAGATTTGTTGCATGTGTGTCATGAGTCTCAAACTTATTTATTCGACACTTCAGAGCTCACTTGTTCACATTGATCTTGGAGTTCTAACATCCCACATCACATCCAAGAGTCTTTGACACATCCAACTCGGCGATTTACAAGTAAGTATTCTTAACTTGTCTTTTGCAACGTTTTTATCGCTTTTTGTGTTTTGGCTTGTGTGAGTGTTGTTTAATTGATTTCTGTGAACACTTGCTATCATTTTCATGCATATTAGATTGTACTAGCACTATTTCAGTTTTTGTTAGCATCTCACTATTGTCGCATGCATGACACTGTTTTGCAGGAACGGTCGCCAATTCGGTGACTCGATTCACACACTTGCATGTTGTTCTATTTTATAAATATTTCATTCATTGTTTGCATGCATTATCATTCACTCCTCCTTACACTCAATATTGCCATCCATTCACTTTCACATTTGCTTTCAATTTCCCATCGGCAAGTCTAGGCAACCTCGGCCCAAACTCTGCCTCACCAAGACAACATTACGCAATCTTGAGAGGGAAGGCTCTGCCTTCCTCTCAGAAAATGCACATTTCTGCCTAGTGACTGTCCTCCAGTCTTGCGTTGCGCAATTATGAGAGGAAGTGACTGTTGTCCCAAAAAATTGTGCAATGCAGTCACTAGGCCTGAAACCATTGCTAGCAGGCCAGTTTGGATTGCACATTGTGTAATTCCAACCGACTAGCCTCCTAGCAGCCCAAACTTCCTTTTACATAGTTCTGGCAGCCAGTCTCCCAGCCTCCCAGGAAAAATTGTGCAATCCTTGCGAGGAAATCCCCATGTATGTTGCATGTCGTTCCTCAAGTTTGCTTTGGTTTTAGCTGACAGATTTCTTGCCATGCATGTTGCTATGTCTCCAGATCTAGTAGGTGTTCGTCCGTCTCTCAGTAGTTCATGATCAATGGCCTCCAAGAGGGCAGGATGAAAGGACACTGATGAAAGTGTAACTAGACCAATAGTTGAGCGAGTGTCTACAAGTTTGTCGATCTATGAAGACACCAAGTTGATTGTAGGCAAGGACATCAAGCTGAAATGGAAAGATGTCAATGATGCATTCACAGGAACATTTGGGGGAGATCTCAAAGATTGCCAGGTCTATGTGAACATCCACAAGTCCGTCTTGTACTGGATTGCATGCAGGTATCTTGTGCTCCCATGCGTAGACATGATACATTGGATCATCTTGCACACTAACCTCGAGACGATGACTTTGAGCAGTGTCATTGGGATCAAGATTGTGACCTTCAGGGCATAGGATTACGAAAAAATTTATCATATGTCAAAGCAAGTAATCACCATGGGGAAACCCTTCAACATACCTAGCAACAATGGCAACTCCAGAGATATATTGAAGAGTTGGGTGAAGGAGCCAACCAAATTAAGGATGACACCCAACCAAGTCTACAAAAGATGAAGATATTGCGGAAGGGGCATCAATACTTGGTAATCTTTTCATGTCGCTTTTATGGCCAAGGCAACATGGAAACCTTCTCACAAAGGTGGGTGATCGCGTTGGACCGACTAGCTAGAGAAGGCAAAGCATGCAACTGGTCCAACATGTTGGCCCAAAGGTATGCAAGCATAAATCTACATGTCCGCTTACATCTTGGATGTAATCTATGCCCATCAGGAGTTCCCGGGCTTGAAGTGGGCATGGACATCGACAGAGACCTTTGTGAACACTTATTGTAAGATTTTGTCTGAAAGTAGCTTCAGAGGAGTTATCAAACAACTATCCGATCATTTTGTCACCCTGGTGTACAAGATGATATTTGAACAAGATCCACCCTGCATGTTGAAGGCAACAATGGAGGCATTGATTGATATAGCAGATTGCTATGCCTCACCATCTGACACCTTCATATGGATGTACAACGTGGAGAAGCCTTCGCATGTTCTACCAAAGTTTTTGTTATCACAAAAAAATTGATCATCTAGCCTAATTTACTAGATGTATTAAAGTACACCATGTAAAGCCAATTTTATCATAGTAAAATTTCTTTCACTGTGAGAAATTACTTAATAAACCACCTTTGTTAAGTAATTTATAGTAAACCCATGAAGAATAGTTAAATAAATCTCTATTTATTTGATTTTCTTCTATGAATAATTAATTAAACTATTGTTTTATTATTATTCCTTGTCATATTTGACCCAATCATGAAAAATAAATAGATAAATCATTCATTATCTTATTTTTCTCCAAGAATAATTAAATAATCACTAATTAATTATTATTCTTTGTCAAATTTGACTAAATCCCTTAGGAATAATTAAATAAA